>CAIGRP010125220.1:0-12045 GCA_903798385.1 Fraxinus cuspidata | reverse complement strand
CTCCAAGTATGTCATCCTAACATCATCTTTGATATTAGGATCGTATGATTCGATATGGGGCGTTTACCTGGATCAGATACAAGATCATCGACATTGAATTGAGGTCGGGACTTCTTTGTGTTATTTAATAACTCTTGTGCTCGACTAGAATCAGTGGCGGGACTAGATGCACAACTAGAGAAAGAATAACTAGGTATGAAATTTCGTTTAGGTTGAAAAAATCGCTCCATGATCTGCAAAATGCCCCGATTTATTTTTCAATTAAAATTGATTTAAAAACAGTGTACACACGATTTAATTGATCACAACATCTTCTCCATTATTTTTTTTACTTATCCCTAATTTCCCAAAAACCTAATTTCACAAATCATAGTTCACAATTCACTAATCAAAATAATTCATAAACTCATAGTCTCAGACAATAATACAACATAAATTCTCATTTCTCATAATTCATATATCACAAATTCACAAAAACTAAAAAAGTAAAACAAAGATTGAAAGTAGAAACCGAACGGAAACCGCTTACCGTTCACCGAATCAGGCATCCATCGTCCACCAGACGACCACCGTCCATCGGTCTCGTCGTCGTGTCGATCGGCAGCGTCACAGACGGCAGTCAGCAGGTCAGCAGCGGCGCAGTGTATCAGTCGTCTCCCAGTCTCCTTCCTCTCCTCTGCCGGTTTTCAATTTTGGAATTGGTTATGGCTAATGGGTTTTGCTTGCCGGTGGAGTGTGGACCAATTACCATGGGTCCATGGTCAAGTGATTTCTCCGGTCCAGCCACCATGAATTGGGCCCATTCATTGGGCCTTATTTTTTTTTTTTAAAAAAGGCCCAAACAATAACAATGGAAAAAAAAATTATGGGCTTCTTCATTTTCCGGCGGACGGCGGCGGCGACTAACCTGAACTAAAGCTCCCGGCAGATCCAGCATGGGCGGCTGCGGGGGCTAGTCAGGTGCTGGGTCCGCTCCTAACTACATTGCTTTTGCTTACTAGAGCTGATTGAAGTCTACTATTGGTGATTTCATTAGTAGTTTATTTCTTCACTGTTTTACTCTGGCACTGTTAAAGATTTCTGCTGATTATTGTTGGCTACTTCTGTTGGTTCTCTCTTCTCGTCTCCTAGTCCGTTGTGACTTATGCAGTCTTGCATGTATACAGTCCTTCAGGAACTTCTCACTCTATTTCACAAAATTTGTTCAGACATATTCCCATTCTTTGCAAGAAAGAAGCTAAAAAAGTTTTACAATTTATTTGGCAAATATCCTAGATAATTTTATTATGAGTTAAATGATAACCTTTCCCTTTCAGTTCTCAAAAAGCGAGGATGAAATTTTCTCTGCAAAGTGATGTTACATGTTTATCTAGCTTGGCCACTGAGCCTTCGAGGAAAATGTACTCTAATAGTTTGGCCCACCGTAACTGGGTTCCACAGAAAGAACTCTTATGTTACAACTAAATTTGAAGTGTCTTTTGAGATGATGTTTGATGTAGCCTTTTTAATCTGTGATCCTGCTGGGTATTTTTTTGCTTACTGAGGAACTCTTCTATTGTGATATAGACAGGGATGCACCTTCAAAAATTATTATTCCAAATGCCCCATGATATAAATCGAGAATTAGACTCCACAAAGATTATGAAGAATGATCTTGCTGTTAGGTATTTTGTGAACTATTTGGTGCGAGTGACATTTATTAATCTCCTACAACATAGTATTTAAAAGAAATTCAGCTGTTAAGCTCTATTTCAAGGTCCTCAATGAAGGTGTTCGGTGAGTTAGGGAAAAAAAGATTCCACCAGACTTGCATCAGTAGATGACTTTATATTAATTGGAAGCTATAGATTTATATGTGAGGATTACTTAAGGTCTATTGGATTGCTAGATGCTATAGGTTTAAACTTCTCTCATTTGGTATTTAATCTTTACTCTTATTTTTGATAGGAAGCTTAATAAAGTTTTTAAATTGTTTGGATTATCATCTAATTAGAAAATGCATTGAATATATGTAAGAGAATGACAGAAATCACTCTCCATCTGGTTATTACTTCTCGATATATAATTATTGACTTTGGCATTATTTTATCATGATATTCGTATTATTTATTAAATCAATCAAGGATTTACTTTCAAACACAGCATTGAAATATTCAATTTTTCACTTGTTTCAGGTTTCATCCAAATTGTATAGACATGACTGCAGAGGAAGCCAAGCGAGTCGAGCACTTCTTTTGTCATAATTGTTCCTCCCAAGATCCGAAGTTACAGAACTCTCATGTTGCTTCCAGACACGCAGACACAAAAGTAATCACGCTGCTGTATCTATTTAATAATTTCTGTTCTCCTGATGATACTTTCTTTAGTGTCAAGTTAACTAAGAACGTTAGTTGAGTTTGATATTTTTAGCATGGCTTGAGAAATATCAAATTCGTTTGCTGTCAATGATAATTTTGACATGCTGAAGATTTATCTATATCTACCTTGATAAAAGTTTAAAACGCTATAGCTAATAAATATAGAGAAAGAGATCTAAATGAAGCCATTTATATAATCGAGTCATGTTAATTCAACGGGTCATCATCTTCTTATGGGTGAAATAATGACATGATCTTTACCTGGGGCTATGGGACTTCTGTATTTCAATTTCATTTTCCATTGGCCTCTTTACCATATTGAACACTAAAGGTGTGTTTGAGTACAAGCATGGAAAGAAAATAAGTCCTAGGCAATTGAACTTATTTGCATAGAATTGACAAAAAAATGTGTTTGGTTGACTTAATTTTTAATCTCGAACTTTTTCATAAAGTTGAGTTCTTGGGAAATGTGAATTGCCTAGAAAATAAAAATCTACCCCCTATAAAGAAAATACTTTCCTTATTTTTGAGGAAAACATGGTTAGGTTTCCAACTTTTGGAAAATATTTTTTATGGAAAAAATGTCAATCAAACATTCCAAAATATGATCTTGGGTGGAAAAATGACATTTTCTATGAAAAATAAAAATCAAACACGCCCTAATTGTTACACTTGCTTGGCACGTGAGATTGTCACTATATGCCTATGTCATTTCTGAAATTGATTCTTTGGTTTTTACTTGTTCTAATCTTTACGAGTTAGGCATCCAATTGTTTCTTCTGAAGGATAATTTGAAGCACAAAACACTCAAATACAAGAATTTTTTTTTTACCATCTCTCTTCCCTTTTTCAGCAGATCTATATAATAGTTGTTAGATATAGAGCACGTTTGCCTACTTTAGGAAGATTTACTTATTAGTAGTGAGTAATAATTTTAATTGGTAAAAGCAGCGAATAAGTTACTTATTTTGGTAGTAAGGTAAAAGTTACTTCTTACTTTTTTTGCTTAAAAAGTAAGAAAAAATGTTATATATCCAAAACATGTTTGGAAACGAAATAGTTACTTACGCGTGTTACTTTTTAACTTTTGTGAATGGCCAAACTACTGAAATTATCTGCACATATCCTATAATACCTCGTGATGAAGTTCTGCTCACTGCAACAAATGGTTGGTTTGAGAACTCTGAATGAAATGAGGCAATACCCTCCTGGATCATATAAGAAGGATCGCTCTAACAACCCACCCCCAGCCCCATACTGAAATAACTACCCACTCTGTTTGGATTCCAATAGAATGTATTTTCAGAATTTTACATGTTTAATCACACATTGTGTTGGCGTTTCAGGTGGAGACCAAACGGCGTAGGAGGTGATATGCATGCGGCTCATTGGAGAAACTGTATATCTGTCAGTAGAATGTGAACAAACACGGAGGCATTGACGACTCATCAGATGCAATAAAATTTGTGAGCTGATGTAAGCGAGGGGAACAAATTTGGAAACTCGTTAGTATTTATATAGTTTGAGACAGTTAGTCACCGTGTTTCCTTGTGTCGGTCGAGGATGTGTTTGGTTGTCTGTAATTATGTAATGTGGGAGTCTGTTTTTATGTTTCTTGCTTTTTCTGGATTCTCTTTGTAGCATTCAACTTATTCTTAACCTATATAAAAGCCGTAGATGAAGAAGTCTTTGATCGTGATCTATATTGATGTTAGGATTAGGTATAATGGATGTTTCATCTACTCACTTGGGCAGGAAAGAATAAAAATAAAACTGGGAAAAGATTTCTGCACCCACTGCTCACTCCTCAAATTGTGAAAATAGTTGAAAATGCATGTATAGTAAAAATAAAAATAAAAATAAAAATGTTGCTGGGGTTGAATGCATTTTTATTTTGTTTTGAATTTAACTTACTGAACAAAAACTTAACTGAAAGTTGAGAGTCGAATCGATGCAGACTAAAAATGTTGCTGGGGTTGAATGCATTTTTATTTTGTTTTGAATTAACTTACTGAACAAAAACTTAACTGAAAGTTGAGAGTCGAATCGATGCAGACCTATTCATGAAAAGAAAATGAAATTTAAGCCCAAAAATTTATTTTTTTTAAAAAAATTCCGTTGCCGGGACTTGAACCCGGGTCTCTCGGGTGAGAGCCGAGTATCCTAACCAACTAGACTACAACGGATTTGCTGTGGTATTTTATATTACATATAATATAAATAATTAAGTTTCTGGGCATCATTGAGAGAATTCCAGCGAGTGATATTTTGGGACCAATCTGCTCCATTTTTGTAGAACAAATTAATAAGAAACATAGCTCTCAAATTATATACAACCACGTAAGAGAGATAAAATCTTCGTATTTTAGTCTAATTAGGTCTCGAAAAAATATCTGAATTCCTTTTGATCCTTTTTTCTAGTTGCTTGTTGCAAGTCTCTTTGGACTTGAGACATATCTTCTTTATTTGAAGTTCAAACATTTTGTACGAAATCTCACAAATCTTGACTTACAAGATATACTTTCATGAGAATGCACCATGTATTATAGTTGTCATTAGATAGTTGAAAAATAGAAAGAAAATTGTTTGCTCTCTTCTTCTTATACTTCTATAATATCGTTCTACTACCGCATTTGTTGGAACTTATCACTTTTGTCAGAAATTTATCGATTTTTGTTGAAAATTTGGAGATGAACAAAAAAAATAAAATAAAAAATTAATAGAGGATATAAATAATTTCAAGGTGTACTTTGAAAACTGGTTTTGTCAAACCCCCTAATTTCCTCTTTGAATTTTCAACATTGTATATTCTAACAATGATTTTTTGAATGTTAATAGACAGGGATCCCTTAGGTAAACAATACAATTACAAAATATTGTTTTGTTTAAAATATAATACTATTCTTTTGGTTATCAAGTAAAAATAAAAAACCTCACACTTAAAATTTCAAAACCAGCTAACTTTTCTTATCTGTTTATTTCAACATTGATAAAAGCTTTCTCATTTTTCATCTGCTTCAACCTTAAAATCTTAGAAATTATCAAACGTTGAACAATTTTTTTTCTTTTTTTATATCTATTACTTCGAATCGGTAAGTATATTCACGTATGTTTAATTTTATTTTCGTTAAATTAGTATATGTTTTTAATCAATAAATCTTATTTCGACATAGATTAACATGTAGATAAATTTTTGAGAGATCTATAATTTTTAAGCATAAACAAGAAAAGAAAATTCATTTGCATTGATATTCATGACAATGGTTCCGACCAGTCCAAACTGTTGGCTGTTAACAGCTTTAGGCAGCAGGCTGTTACGGCGGTTAATAGTCAACTGTTAGACTTTTTTTATTAGTTGGGCCGATTTTCATACTTTTTTTCTTATAATTAAAAATTTTGATTCGTCATGTAAAAATGGTTGTAATCCCAATTTGTTGTTTTGGTGATTTTGAATTAGATGAAAAATATCGATGGGTATGAAAATGGACGAGTGATATACGTGATGGTTTCCATTTTCCATAACATCGAGTACATTATATGTGAAAATATACCACGATTTACAAAACAAGCTGAAAGTCGATCCCTCTCAGTACGATATGGAAGTGAGATTTCAATTCAACGAGCATTCATCCATCCTGATTCCACCTATATATTATGCTAAAGTGAATTATCTATTTGAATTGAACAAAATGCACACGACTCCTCTTTGCTTGACTTTATTGAGGAAGAATGTCGTTGAAGGTGAATACGAAAATTTGGATGGAAGGGATCACAATGGCAATGATTTTTGGGATACAGTGAAGATAGCTTGTGAGGATGATGTGACTATTCTCGATATAGTTGTTCCTCATCGTGATCTAGCTGTTACGCATAGAATTTCGTCAGTAGTTCACGACCATGAGAATAAAAATGAATTTATAAATGAATATTTTATTGCTTTATTCCATCATAGACATGCGTGGGGTGGGAGCACAGGGACTGGACCGAGTGGATCGTCATCTATTTTTTCGCGTGTGGTTCCCAATGATAATAATTTGTATGTCGAGCATCTATTTGAAACAAATAAAGTTTTTTGGAAACTCTGTACCAAATTGCATAAAAATATAACTTTGAGTTCAAAGTGAAATCAAACAAGTCGTTGTTAATGATTATCTGCATCGACGACAATTGATGTTGGCGTTTGCGAATGACGAATACGGACACGAATGAGTTATTTGTAGTTCGCTAGTATACACGGGAACATACTTGCCAAGTTGAAATTCGTCGAAATGGTCACAGGCAAGCCCAAGCATGGTTTATTGGTCTATAGATAATGCATAAGTATCAAGACCCACACACGATCTATAGAACTTCGGACATCATTAACGACGTCCGTCGAGAGTACGGAGTGGTATGAGTTACTGAAGGCCGGAAGGCCAAAGAATGCGCGTTGAAGGATTTAACGGGCTCGGCAGAGGAGAGCTTTGCTAAATTGGCCAGGTATTGCCATAACATAGGAACAACTAATCCTGGCTCGAAATTTTTTATTGAGACCGAGTGTGAAAATTACTTTAAGTTTTTCTTCTTGGCTTTTGGACAATGTATTCAGGGATTTCGAAATGCGATACGACCCCTAGATGAGATACGATAGCAAGTTGATCATTGCTACATATCAAGATACCAATATCCAAATTTACCATCTTGCATTTGGCATAGTTGATAGCGAGAATGATTTATTAATGCGTTGGTATTGATTTGTTAATGCGTTGGTTCTTCACAAAGTTGAGGAAAGTAATCGGGGAAGTTGATGACCTTGCCTTTGTAACTGATTGAGGACCATCTATAATAAATGGTATCGCTGAAGTTCTTTCCGAGGTACGTCATGAGTATTGCATGTAACATATAGAAGGCAACCTGAAAACTAAGTATCGGGATAAAGTATCGTTTCAATGTTCAGGAGAGTGGGCAAATAACTTCATGGTGAAAATAGGAAGCAAATTATTCCAGCCATGGGAGTATCTAACGAAAATGGGAATTAAACATTGGGCGCGGTGTCATTTTTCAGGACGTCGATACAACATGATGACCTCTACAATGAAGATATCTCTCAATGCATTATTCAAGAAGGATCGAAAGTTACCAATCTTCACAATGATTGAGAATATTCGTAACAAGCTGCAGTAGTAGTTTCACGATCGACGTGATGAATCACAGAGTTGCACGAGCATGCTAGCACTGACTCAAGAGGATAAACTCTTCAAGGCTGCAGAGGTTGCGACAAAGTTAAATGTAGAACCACATGATGAGTTGTGGTTTTCCATGAAATGTGCACGTAATATCACATACATGGTGAACTTGATTGATAATACATGCACTTGTAGTTGATTTCAGTTGGAGAGTTTTTCGTGTGAGCATGCAGTCATAATGATTATGTATAGAGGCTTTGCAGAGAGAACCTTATGCTCTCCTTATTACATGGCCGACTATTGGAGAGCAGAGCAGCGCATGCTGAGACTATATTTTCTCTACCGAATGAAGTTAAGTCGAAGGTTCCCGACCATATTCTCCCACTTAATAGTTTGTTACCACCCAAAATTGAACCGCATGGTCCAAACGTCCGTGTAAGTCTAGAATACTATCTACCGAAAAGTTTCATCGTCCACGTAGGTACGGAAGGTGTAGAGCAACTGACTATACTCAATCAATTTTGTACAAGTCAGATCTCCTTAATGACAATTAGATGAATTTGTAACGGTATCAGTTCTAAATGAACAATATTTACATTTTTTTACAATATTTACAGTATATTGTTTCGGAACGCTACTACCTCATCTTGAAAGTCTGCTATATGACCTCGTAGCACTATAATATCATGGTATGAATTTGATACATCGCCACTCAACTCTCATCGCAACGCTCTTACCTCCTCTTGTAGCGTGCCCACATCCTCTCTCAACTCTCGTTGTAAGACCCACATTCTCTACTATAAATCCAATCAGGCGAACATACAGATTATTTAAATAATAACTCTAATCGTATATAGGAGATCTATGGGGGGAGGTGTCTGGTTGGAGGAGAACGAGATCTCATCGGTGAAGATGATTCCCTCGACGGAGGTCATCCAATCAGCGGATGTGATTGTCGATCAACTAGATCGCGCTCTTACACAAATAACAAAATTAAAAATTATTAACTTAATTAAAATAGACTAACTCGTACAAAATGATAATCAATAAGTTATATTCAATTCACATACCCAATCTCGGTCTACGATAGAATCGGACATCTGGTCGTCTTGAGTATATGGAATGACTAATTCACGCACAAAACATTGACCCTCCCCACCATCGATGGCGTCAACCCTATTAGGATTTCAAGCTGACATTTCAACTTGTTAGTGATCATTTGATGTGATTTTGAAACGACATACAATATAAATCGCAAATGTATAATACTCAACTGAGGGTCGTCAATGAGAGATGATAATTGTCTGCCAATGGACACATGTCTGCTTAGGATGCTCGCTATGCATCCGAGGGTAGTGTGTCTCCCATTGTCGCAGAAATCGGATATCCAAGAGGGAGACGGTCTCATATGCCCATATTTGCAACGCATACAATTATTATATATAAACTTAGTATTAAAAAAATATTTTAATGTTAATTATATTAAACATTTACTTGCGATGTCAGGGGCAATCCATAAGTATCGTACTTACGCATGGACTCCTTTGGTTTCGAGTGTGATCTGGTGAAAACGTGTACGGAGTTCTCAAAACATCTTTGGCCCCATGGATATTTGTCGAAGGCATAGATGTCGTCAACAACTTCCAAATAGAAAAGGTCAATTGTAGTCTTTTTGTGATAACATCTCACCACATGATATAAACTAGTCATAACTTCAATCTATCCAACATCTGGTCGCACTCCCTAATTCCGTCAATCAATTACGGTAAAAGCACCATCCTCTGTCCCTGAAAATACGTGTCATACAACCTATTGCTTCTTTTGAGTACCATCAGTAGCTATTTCGTCATCCATAATCTTCAGTTCAATTATTAGGGCAAACTCAAACATGGAGAAAGTAGCGACATTGCTCCCCAAGATCAAAGTGGATATCCAGCGACTAGGCTAAGCAGTCGACATAGTAATTCATCAATGATCTGTCCAGAGTATTGCATCTCTCTCAACTGATACATGGACCATAAGAACGACTAACGTATGATATATGCATGCTGACAGCAACTCCAATACAGTAGTGAAGCTATCAAGCTACTATTTTAAGTACATTTTCCTGCCGTCTATCTCAATTCCGTATCAAGATGGTACTCCATCCTACAAAAATTTAAATATTAGAACGTTCAACAAAAGTATATGGAATAAAGCTTCATCTCAGAAAAAAAAAAATGCGAACCAAATTGTAATACTATACACAATAAATAGACTCATTTTACACCAATGCTAATAAAAAAAATGATTTAATAAATTGAAGAAGAAGAACAAAAAAGGAATTACAGATAAAAACAAAAAAAAATTAAATTAAATTAAAGAAAATAATAAAATATATAAATTTATGAATTAAAAAGAATTTTAAACTAAAAATATATATTTATAATAAAATAATTAAGAAATTTTAAAACTATTTTCAAAAAATTATAATAAAAATAAAACAAAAGAAAATTATAAAAATTAAATATAAAATATAAATATTATATAATTAAAATTGAAAAAAATAATTTTATCATAAAAAGAAAAGAATTAAAAAGAAAATGAAGAAAAATAAGTGAGGAAAAAAAAGTAAAAAAAAGTCGGCCCAGTCGACTGTTTAACAGTCGGCCTGATCTTGTTGGAAATGGTGAGAAAATTGCCATCTTCGGCGAGAATAAGTCGTTATTGCAAATATAAACAATAAAATCACTACTGCACCCAATAATCTATCTAAATAATGAAGAGTAAATATTATACATAACAATTTAATCCACATTTTTTTAATATTTTATAAATGCAAAATCAATCTCATAATCCCCAAAAAATTAACTTTGTTGAAGATAATGACCGAGTTGTGTGATAGTCGGCGTTGGGTTGACTATGAGGATGGAGACTTCAACTGGATCCCACATGTTAGAAATTGTGTAAGTTTTTTCTTTTTTCTTTCTATCATCTCCTTTTTTGGTTTAAGATGAGGGAAATGTTGACTTTCGGTAAATAACTTTAAAATTTTAACTTTAAAATTTTTTTAAAATGGACAAAGGTCATTATGAAAATATGATTGGGTCAATTGGCCATTTCCATGTATTTCTTCTATTTTCAAGAGGAGACTCAAATTCTATTCGATTGATTTATAGAAAATTAGTAAAATCACCAACCTTTTGCGGGCTTTACATACCATGAATCTAAACTAATACATGTACCAAACATTAATTGTATACTAATCTCAAATAATTCATGTAGTCTCCAAGTACATGAATTAACTAGTGTTTGAATGTGCTCATTAACTCAGTACGTGAATGGCACCAAAAGACATACATTGAACTTTTTTACGTGAATGAAAATTTATACATAAAACCAAAATCGGCTGGTTTTGTGTAAAGTCCAAAAATTACATGATTGGATTTTGAAACCTTAGGGCATGTTCTCTTTACCATTTTCAAGTCGTTTTCTATTTTCGATTTTTCAAAATAGTGAAAACGCGTTCTCTTTCCCATTTTCGTAAACGCGTTTTTGAAAACAAGTTAAAAATTTATAAAGAAAAATTTGTCGTTTTGGGTGTTTTCAGTTATAATCAAGTCAAAATTTTCAAAACGCATTTTGGACGTTTTCAAAACATTTTTTCAAAATGTCAAAAAGAACACATTTTCAAAAATCTTAAAATGAACACTCAAAACACAAAATGCAAAATGAATTCAAAACACAAAATTGAAACACAAAGAGAACGGCCCCTAAGCTTTTGGATAATACATAGGCTAGATACCACCAGGCTGTTAACTTATTTTAATTAACCTATATTACGTATAATCATTTGAATAGTTAACAAAGTGAAGTTGGGGCATTAAATGAACACCCAAACCTTTGTGACTAATCTTGCGCGTTTTTTTAACCCCCTTAATCTTTAAATCTTGGTACTAGCAATCCCAAAACATTTGCAGTTTTGGCACAACTTGCCATTTTGGATGGATTTCATCCAAATGCCACTAGTTTTGGCATGTGGAATGCACATTCAATTAAGGATAAATTGCATATTTTATCCAGTCTTTGGCAAAAGCAATCGATCTGGACCCTAACCAATTTTTTATCTTATTTTTGTTCCTAATCATTGATAAATAATATTTATTCCCCCTAACATTTCTTGTCGACCTTTGTTGTCAAGTGCATCATGTGACTAGTACCTACATTTTAATAAATGAAAATGATCACAACCTTTAAAGTAAATCAATCTAATCAACTAAACAAATATTTATTGAATATAAAAAAAGTTAATCACCTTCTTCACTCGCACAACACCACTTCTACTTCACACTACAACCATCTCCACTACTACATTGCCAACGGCTCCATACTGCCACCACTACCTTTGACAAACTAGAGTAAGAAATCCTCCTTCGTCAGTGAAGATCAAGGGGAGATATTTTTCGTAGCTTATGTGAATTCAAGGAGATTTATCCTCATCACCAATGAAACGAAGGGGAGTGTGTTGGAAAAATTGTGGGGCC
>CAIGRP010125216.1:15344-46394 GCA_903798385.1 Fraxinus cuspidata | reverse complement strand
GATATCATTCTCTATAGTCGGGATATTCTTACTATTAATGAGGTATTTGATACGCTTTATTCTAAGTAGGAGATGAAGCATTTGGTCGTCAATTATGAGACCCAAGCAGAGGGTATTGTCGTTCGTAAGAGGAAGACGGATGATCATGGAAGAGATAGAGTCAAGGATAACAATAATGGTAATGTCTATTGGTATTGCAACAACAAGAGGTACATGAAGAAGGATTGATATAAGTGGCAGAACATGTTTGCTCCTATAGATCAGATGGAACGACCAAAAATTTTGGTAATATCAATCTTGTAGAAAAAGAAAGTGATAGAGATCTATTGGTGATTGCTGAAGGTGACTCCAAACCGATGAAGATTATATTCTTAATTTGGCTTGCATATCTCCGATTATAATGTAAACGTTGGATTGAATTTCATGTGCATTGGCTGAAGAATTAAATTCTTACCAACAATCAGATCCAAATGCTCGACCTGAAAACAACGTGGGCCGTTGGAAGTAACTTAAAGGATTAATGCCGCTCACGGCTCATATATATTACATATGTATAGCTTTGAATCTTGACCTATTTAACCTTTTATTAGTCTAACAAATATATGATTCATTGTTTAGTAGAGAATGATAACGTGAAATTAAACCCAAAAATATCCATTTGACGATTTTTGGAACAAGCTTCCGCAACCAGTCTAAGAAATTATTTTAATTTATTAGAGTTGTTGACATATTTGTATGTCAAACATTAATACATATTATAAATCAAAAGAATTTAATGCTGAACTATAATCTATAAGAACATCTTTATGACATGATTAAAAAAATACAATAAAATTTGTTAATTGTCGCATTCAATTCAACGTACAAAGACATGTTCCAATAATTATTATAAAATTCGAACTAGACTGATCGATTTGATCCAACACGAACCAGTCAGGATGGTATATGTAGCCCCTGTTTTGGCTCTATTTTACTAATAAAAAAAAATTGAAATAGTAAAAATGTAAGAGAATGTGTGGTTGAAAAATAAGCAAAAATTTTGAGTTTGAGTGTAAAATTATTTTATAGGATAAAATGTAGTAAAAAAAATGAATTTTAAAAATAATGGGGCTAAAACAGGGTGATAAACTAATTTGTATCTAAATGACGAATGATTCCAGTTGAACCGGTCGGGTTTATCAAATGTCGCAAACCAATTTAGTTAAAATCGGTTGATTCTACGAAAAATCACAAAATATGATTTTTGAGAGACCCAATACCATCAGGCTATCTTTGTTGCTTGGGAAAATAATAGCCAAAATTATATATAAACACGTTTTACATTTTCAAAGGTATCTTAAATATTAATTTCTTAAAAAACAATTAATTAAAAGCATATATGCTCTTATGTAATATTGATTCTTTGGAAAATAATTGTGGTGAAAAAGTAGGAAAATATTTGACCCAACGATGATCCACTGATTGAACCAGTGACCTCTAATTCAATGCTTTAGCAGAATCAATGACTCGATCGAGTCTAATAACTATGGTTATAATGTAATACTATGAAAATATTTTATATGCCACAGGATAGTTATATAAATTTATTATATTTATATTAACATATAATAATAACAAATAATTTATTCTATCTTATCTATATGTCGTATAATTAAACAATTCCACGTAAGAAGAAAGGTATATGAAGCCAAATTCGTTAAAATAAATGTGGAGGTACCCACAATTGGTTCGATGTTTTCAATTATTCTTAAATGTAGTGATTGAACGTAGCGAAGGAGCCATTGACTTTCATATAATTTCTCCGATATTACTTTCTGCTCACATTTTCTTCCTATTTCTCCGAAGCTTCTGCCTTCATGGCACGTTATGTCAATAAATTAGAGAGGGTTAATAAGTGGTGACAATGGGCTGAGCCGACTGAATTAGAGAGGGTTAATTAGTGGTGGCAGTGAGCTCGACTTGGCCCATTGCCCCACGAGCTCGGCTCGTGGCTCGTTACTCGCGGGTCGGGATCGGCTCGACCCTTGAGCTCGTGGCTCGTGGGCCGAGCCGAATTTCGGCTCGCGAGCTCGTCAAATGTATATATATATATTAAGATAAGCCTTAAAAAAAAAATTATTCGGACTAGCCCACGAGCCACTCGTCCAAAAACAAGTCGAGCTAGCTCGGCTCGTGCTCGGGCTCGTTTTGACGAGCTCAAGCGGCTCGTGGCTCGTTTTTTACGAGCCGACGAGCCGTTCAGTTCGGTTTCCACCCCTAGGTTAATATCGCTGATGGTCACTGAACTTTATAATTGATGTTACCATGGCCACCGAACTTAATTTTGTTTCACCATGGTCACTGAACTTTATATTTAGTGTCATCATGGCCACCCAATTTAATTTTATTTCACCAAGACCATTTAATTGCATATAACGTTTCACTATGGCCACCCAATTCATACAATATTTCATGATGGCCACTCGACTTCTTTTTAGTATTTTCATTAATTTTAAAATAGGTAAAACAGTGATTTTGCATTATATATATAAAATAAATTTAAAAATAAAATAAAAATAAAAATAAAAACTTATTTTAAAAATTTTAATTAAAACAATAAAATAAAATAAAAACTTATTAACAACATTTTAAAATAAAAAAAACTTATTTTAAAAAAAAGTTTTTACTTAGAAAAATATAATAAAATAAAAAGTTATTTTAAAAAATGTTCTTTAAAAAAATAAAATAAAAAGTTATTTTAAAATAAACTTTTTAAAGTTTTTTTTTATGTAAGTTTTTATTTTATTTTATTTTTAAAAATTTTATTTTATATATAATGCAAAGTTACCGTTTTACCCCTTTTAAAATTAATGAAAATAGTAAAAAGAAGTCGAATGGTCATGGTGAAATATTATATGAAATTGGGTGGCCATAATGAAACGTTATATACAATTGAATTGCTTTGATGAAACAAAATTAAATTGGGTGGACATTGTCACATTAAATATAAAGTTTAGTGGCCATGGTGAAACAAAATTAAGTTCGTTGGTCATGGTAACACCAACTATAAAGATCAGTAGCCACAAGTGAAATTAACACAATTAGAGAGGATTAAGTATAATAAAATGAAACAAAAAATAATAATAATTTAATTTAATTAATATTTAAAATTTAATCTATTATACATTTTGATATTTACATATATCCAACAAATGAGTATAGGATAAAGACGCTAATAGCATGTTTCCTTGGGGGATGGAATAACATTGAAAATAATTAGTCACTGTTTGAGTCTCATTATCTAAAAATTCACTTTTAACCATACGTTCTTTCAATAAAATATTTTACACGTAAAATTAATTTTTTTTTTACTGTTTAATCACACATCCTCTCAAAATTCATTATTAGAAAACTCATTTTACAAAAAGGATCAGATATAGACTTATCGTAGAAAATAAAAATGTTATAATCCTTTTATTCGTTCTACTAATATCCTAACCATGTCCATGACGTTTGCATCAAATTTATAACTTCAGTCAAAGTCACATTAATTTCAATCACATTCATAATTATTACTTAATTATCTCCTTTTTATTGTTCTACTAATATGGTAATCACGTCCTTGCATCAAATTTTTAAATTCGGTCAAACTCATATTAATTTTAATCACATTCATAATTAATACTTATTATTATCTTTCTATATATTGTATGGGACTCACTACTATTCCTCTTAATATTTATCTTTATAACCATTTCTCCTATGTTTTGAAGAATTTATAAATGTTTTAATTTATAAATATCTACAAATGATTATTGAGTAATAGATAAATGTATAATAGTTGTACTTTTGTAAATGATTAAAAATAAAATTTGATAAATTATGAATAATAGTACAACACGTGTTTGATATAAATATTTTAATTTAAGTTAAAGTCAATAATTAATTTTAATTATATATTTCGTGAACCTACAACTTTTATATCACACATTTCATCAATTTTTTTAAATTTTACTAAAAATTTGATTTTAATCCACACCGAATTTTATATACAACGCATATATGTGCGCGTCATATATATATATATATATCGGGGGAAGTGGGGTAGGGGTGAGAGACAGGCGCAGGCCTCTTTCGCACTTTATTTCTCATTTCCTTCCCAGAAATAAACCAATACGAAACCTTTGTTAAGATATATCCCACTAGAAATTAGAGAGGAGGGAGGGAGGGAGGGAGAGAGAGAGATGGGAATCTGCTTTCCTAAGCCTAAGGCGGCGGAGCGTAAGATTTACAGCGGCGCCGACGCCACCCCAGGTATATATATAAACACCTACAGATTCATTTAATACTCTTTTGTAAATATTTTTTCCAAGTCATACAATAACATTTTTGTTCAGTTCATAGTCATGCAAAGTCAATCAAGAACCCTAATCCCAACACCACCACCAATATAGTGCAGCACCGTGCATCGCAGCCTAACGGAGGCGGAAACGGCAGAGGTGTTCGGGCAATTGGGCATATTATTACTCCAAACTTGAATATGTTCACCATGGCAGAACTGGAAAGTGCTACAAGAAATTTCAGAGCTAATAGTTTGTTGGGAGAAGGAGGTTTTGGAAGGGTTTTTAAAGGTTGGATTGATGAGAAAACTTATTCACCTTCAAAATTTGGTGTGGGAATGCCTGTTGCTGTCAAGAAATCAAATCCAAACAGTGATCAAGGACTAAAAGAATGGCAGGTCAGAGTTAGATATTTATTTGCATTATTAATTCTTATGGACGGTGTAAAAAAACAGGGTCAGAGGTGACCGGCCGGCACGCACCTAAGTTGCTACGCAAATAAAAACACGATATGATAAAAATTCCTAAGAAAAAGGCATGTGTCAATCTTCTTGTTAATGGCCTATAGTGAGATTTCTTGCTACATGTAACATTGGAGAAATGAGACTTCATTTTGCAATGGGACACATTGAGTCTAATGTCGATAATCCAGTCGCACACAATTTTGGCAGTTGGGCAACGATCGGTAAGTAACAAATTTCGTTGCCCTTGCCCAACATAGTTGATGATGAGTCGAGTTAAGTTGTTGCGAGCTAATTATATTTAGAGTAGCCAGTTGAATAAGTCTCCTTCCTCAACCTAATTCTTCACTTAGATTTTTTTTTTTTTTTTTGGGTGGAAAATATAGAGAGAGTCAAAGAATTGAGGTAATGATAAAAATAGTAGTCAGACTTCTGCGGATGAATCGTACTAAGCATTGATAGTATATAATAATAATTCATTCGTCGATAATAATTTAATTTAAATATTGAGACACACCATAAGTTTGTTGATGCTTTACATAAGATAAGCACCTGTGCTCATTATAAATAATGGATGCCCTCTTCTGTAAGTTGACTTTAAAGGTAAATTCAAGAGCTATGTGACAGAATTTTTATCGATCTAGTTCAGTTTCTTGCACACTGTCCACCCCGCTCGTGAATAGTAGTTTCTAATTTCAGTTTATGTATTTTCTTTTGCTTTACTTGTGAATTTTATTTTTTTGCAGGCGGAGGTAAATTTTTTGGGAAAATTTTGCCATCCTAATCTTGTTAAACTATTAGGTTACTGTTGGGAGGAGACACAATTTCTTTTAGTTTATGAATACATGGAGAAGGGAAGTTTAGAAAGTCAACTTTTCAGAAGTAAGCATCAAGTTTAAACATTTATATTACAAGCAATGTGTTTTATTTTAAGAATAATATTTATGTTTATGTTGAATAATTAATTTTTCACTTATAAGTAAATAAGCATTCGTGTATTACATTTCCAGAGGATGCAGCAGAACCTTTGCCTTGGGAGACAAGGATTAAAATAGCAATAGGAGCAGCCAAAGGACTTGCATTTTTGCACACAACTGAGAAGAAGGTTATATTTCGAGATTTTAAGGCCTCCAACATATTGCTTGATGGGGTAATTAAATTAGGCTTCTTCGTCAATCCTCATTTCACGAAAAAAAAATAAAATTATCATGTAATTGATTTATTATCATTTTTCAATTTTCATTGTGTAGGACTTCAATGCGAAGCTTTCGGATTTTGGATTAGCTAAGTTAGGTCCGACGAACGGTAAATCACACGTGACAACACGAATTGTTGGCACATATGGATACGCAGCTCCTGAGTACATGGCTACAGGTAATTGCGTTGGCCGAAATCTTGAGAGAGAGAGAGAGGGAGGGAGTGTTTGCAATTTCTAAAAACTTTATATTTTCCCTTTTTCCATATATATGTGTGTGTGTGTGTATAATCCCATTTCTTTTTCATCGACGTTAGGGTTAATTCAAAAATTGAAAATGTTGCAGGTTATTTGTACGTGAAGAGTGATGTCTATGGATTTGGTGTGGTTTTATTGGAGATAATAACAGGCCTGAAAGTTTTAGATATGAATAGGCCCAATGGAAATCACAACTTGGTGGATTGGGCTAGGCCTTTCCTACCAAATAAAAAGAAGCTGAAAAAAATGATGGATCCAAGGCTGCAAAACCAATACCCTTCAAAAGGTGCATTTCAAATAGCAGAACTCATACTTAGGTGTCTCGAGCCTGACCAGAAATACAGGCCCGACATGGAAGAAGTTTTGAAGAGTTTGGAACAAATTAATACCATCAAAATGAAATTGAATGAGTTTAATTCCAAAGGTAGACACAGAGCAACACGCGACTGATCATCACCGGTCTCATTTGACTTACCGGTGGCAAAATGTGGAAACTTGATTGGGTTATCTAACTTTAATTTGTCTCGATCAGATCATTGAACTTCGATTTATTGTCAATGTTAATCGGTTCTTTAGTCCGTGTTACTAAATTTATTGTCACAATCCGACCTAGAATTAATTATATCCAGTTTTTCCTTTACTTCTCTTTTTTTTTTTTTTTTTTTGGCCACTTATTTGTTTAGGCTTGGTTATCCGTAGGGGGAGAAAATTCTATTTGTAGATAACTCTTTACCTAATGGGTGCCACAAATGACTGCCCCCTATTGGACATTTTGGTTCAAGTGTGCTATCAACTTCAGTCCAAAATTTTCGTTTCATACTATTTAGCCCATGTTTGGTATGAATTAAAATTTCATTTTAGATTCAAATCAAAGTTAACAATTAATTTTAACATTGGCTTTGTACTATCACCTTACATTATGAATGCAAATTGGAACTAACGTTTAGAGAGGTAGATTGTGTTGAACTCAATTTTTAGACTTGTGGTTCGGTTTAAGAGTCCTTCAAGGCCTGAGCCTCATCTTTTAATGTTTTAATGCCCCAATTTGGTAGAAATAAAAATCAAGATTTTAATTTAAGTTAAATTTAACAATTAATTAATAACACATTTTATAGGATCCACAATTTTACAACAACACATTTCATCTACTTTTATCAAAATTTACTAAAAATCTGATTTTAATCTCCACTAAACAGTGGTAATGTACAAATTGTTTCAAGTCCATAGATAACTGGACTCGACATTTTTTAGCAGTAAAAATACAGATAATCTGATCCCATAAATGATTCGATACGCTTTACATATCTAATCTAACTCATATTACAAATTGGTTGGTGAGAGCATGTTTGGCTACTTAAATTACCATAAGTTTTAAAATAAATATTCTTTTATTATTCAAAGTTGAGAATAGGTTATTTATTTGGATAATAAATAAAAACTATTTGTAAACAAACCAAGTAAATTCTTTTACTTAAAAATAAGTAACAAATTGTGAAATATGTTTAAAAATAAAAAAGTTCCAACTAGGTTCGAAAAAGTTATGTACATCATCCATATTCAATGGTTCTCCTTGCGTGCTTTAGATAGCATCATTGCGGTTCAAATCCCTATATATGGTCAACAATCATTGCTCATATATGATCGTGAATGCACACATTAATATTGAATTGTCTCATCGAAAAATTTAGATGGATATTTAACCTAATAAAATGGCTGATGGATACACACTTATTATTTCTTTCTTTCTTCCAACACCCTCACATATAGATAGGGGCAGTTTAATGCATAAAATTTTAGAATCGAATAGCGACGAGAGTTTGAACCTAAACATGTTCTAATACAATTTTAAATCACCCCACCAAAAGTTCACGTCGTTAGTAAGATGAAAATAATGAAAAAAAACGAGAAAAGGAAAATGCATAGTGGCGTATCCACAAAAAGAATCTTTGTGGGCCTATGAAAAAACTGTTTAGGGGTAATTAAACAATACTAAATGCCATGCTCATCACACATGAAAGCCGAAATTAACATCATATAATTACAAATTAATTACGTGATTTGGCATGCTGCATGCACTTGGACATCCCTTTTGAAGACTGCTCATGTTCTTTAATCATGTGATTATATCCACTTTGGAGAGGTATAAAAATTAAATTAAAGAGTATTTATTTATGAGTGGTTATATTGACATCAAAGTTTTTATTTGTTGCACCGCATTTTTATTACTTCTGTATCGTCCTATCGTTTATATCCTAATCTTTATTCAATCGTATTTTTATCTTTAACCTCCCATTAATTATCGCATCTCGTCCTTGGTGATGATTTTTGTCAAAATATTCTTTTTTTCATGTTTTGAAACGAGGGAAAATATTTTTATTGCACTTCTGTATTTATTTATTTTTAAAATATGATGGAAAGTAAATCGTTTTACGCCCTTCAATGAATTTTTTGGATAAAAACTATTATCAGATACAAGATGTGTTAACTAATGAAAAATTGAGGTTAAGAATGCCACGAAAAAATATTAGAGATATAAATGCTGTAACGAATAAAGATTGAAAACTTTAGTACAATTAAAATATGGTGCAAACAATAAAAACTAAGGTGTAAATATAATTAGCCTTTGTTTATGGTGGGTGGGAGGTTGATGGACCCACTTGCAGCTTAACTCATAATGATGTGATTATGATCATCATGTTCATGTCCATTCATAATGTTTGTAGTTTACATGCCGTTGCACGAAAAAATAATTTTTGTTCTTTTTAGTTGGTCATTTTGAATTTGTTAATTCAGGATGATATGATAATACATATATTATTATTTACTATTTAAATTTTTAGACAAAATAGTTTAACGTATTATTAATATTAATTAAGACCTAATATTAATCATGAAGTCTTTCATTCATATGTGAAAATATCATTTGTCAAGGATTTAAGAAATTAGTTTGAAAACGTTGTGAAGATAAATATATTCCCTATTTAATTTGCATCTTAAAATTTACATGAGGTCATTGAATTTAAATTTATTAGAAATAAAACATATTGAACTTGTTATTGTCGATTTAATCTGCAAATTAATATATCGTAAGATCATTTATTGGTATTTTTACCTAAATATTATATATACTGCTTTATGTACTAGGATAGCAAATATAATTTGGTTAATAATTAAATCTTCTATATTTTATCTTTCAAGGTCCACATGAAAATGGGGAAAAAATATAATTAATTATAAATAATTAAAGAATTGAACCTTTAAATGTCAATACATACATTAAAAATTTAAAATGTGAAGAAGAGATTATTATTAATTTTTGTTTAGTATGGAAAATGATTTTTATACATAATTATTTACATAATGTTTTACAGATGATGAAGTGTCAAAATATAAATGAAAAGGTTATTTAATTGATAGGATTTTGATCCAATTAAATTTCATCACCTCATTTGTTGCTAGACCATAATATAAATTGTTATGTATATGTAGCGCAACCCGTTTAGTATCTGGATGGATAGGTACACGTTTTGTAGGAACAAAACGTGAATCAATACAAAAAGGACAATTTATAACTTCTATATGGTTAGGGCAAAAAATGGATAGTTTAAATGCGAACAAACAATCTTCATTCTACGTTCTTCCAAATATCAATACAAAAAGGACAATTTATTATACTTATGAATCAATAATTGTTTGTTTAGATGTCTTAAGTTTTTAGAAAACATCTTCAAGAAGCAAAGCAACTTCTCCATTCCTTTTCTTCGTGTCTGCTTGCAAGTGTTTGAAACACAACAACCTTCCACGGACTATCAATCGAGATAGATATGGTGAAAATTTCATTGCTAAATGAACGAACTTGCATCTTGATTATAAATTAGTAACTTTCATAATTGATCACTTGAGTTATTCTACTATTTCAATCATGTCTCTATCGTTAGTTGAAGAAAAATTAAGAATATCTAACACTCAATCTTGTTACATATACAACAAATTTGACATCATTACGAGGTATCGGCTTTTTATACCTTGTTTCTAACAGCATTTTAAACAATCAGTGGCACAAATTTTGCCACGTCTAATTCTTATTTATACATTCTAAATAATCATTGTGTACAAGTTTAATTCTTATTTATTGATTCTAAATAAATTTCAAAAACTCATCTGGAATTGAGGTGAGTTTTTTATAGTAGAAGATTAAAAACTAAATCATGAATCGCGGGCACATGATCCAACACTGATGTGGATTCGTACAAGTGTGAACTAAATCAGGCAGGTCATAGTTGGGAGGCGACTGCTTACGAGAAAGAGTTACTCGAAGACTGTGTCGGATCACTGTCAATAATGGGATGGGTCCATATCATGTCAGTGTAAAATATCACCTGTGCCACCAGCAAATGTAGAAAAATTCGGACAAGAATTTTATACATAAAATCATATAATTACGTCGTTTTCAAAACTCATTTTCAATTGTACATTCTATCGATAAAATAATTAACGTATGAACTAAGAATCTTTTCTTATTTTTTTAACCACATTTTTCAAAAAATTATTGTTTTAAAATCTATTAACCCGAAAAACAGGCTCAAAGGATGGCTGATTTGGATAAGAACCAATGCTTTTGGTTTGTTGTGATCCGATTCTTTTCATGATTTGAAAGCAATTATGAACTTTTGTGTAATTTTCTTGTTTCATTCACATTTTTCATTTCTTAATTATTTTAAATTTATAATAATTTTTGTACATAAATACAAATTATTTAATTTAATGACTGATTTGATATCGGAAATTAACTTAGCTTGAATAGTAAACTGAACCAACCGTTTGATTCTCTATTCACAAGATAATTAATTACAATCAAATTTTAACGAGAATCAAAATTGTAACTTGGCACGGAAAAATGAACAATCATGTTTGGTGTACGATCTTTTTTACAACAATGTACAGTGTAAAAATAGTTTATCTTTTCAACTAACACTTTTTGACACATACAGTATTGTCAAAAATCATTGTACAAATAACATTGTCCAAAAATGTGACTTGCGAGGCCAATTCTGATCTAGACACGCAATCTTCTATGATTTAGGTTGGGTCTATCTATTTTAAATTATTGAATAAATGATTTTAAAGGGACCCCTTAACCTAATTATTCTCTCAACTTCGATTGCTGTCAGTCACATTCTACTTTAAACTCTATCTGGTAGATATTTTTTAAAAATAGATTATGAAAAATAAATTTTTTGAAGAACATATTGTTAAAAGGCATGAAAAAACTATGGATGCACGACACGTACTAAATTATTTTATTGAAAAAGTTTATAATATAAATGAGTTTGAAAGGAATAAATTCTATAAAATGAGCCCATACACAACTTAAGTTCAATTGTTCAAGAACAGGATAAATTATACGTGTACGCTTGAGTTTTGCTATTCGTCCAGTGGCCCTCGACAAACAGGGAGCACATGTGGCATCCCTATTGGCTGGGCGTTTGTAATATGCCCCGACCCTTTCACTCTAGCAAAACCCATGTACACCTAAATATTAATTATAAGATGGTACAATATCCATCTGTATGGCTTTCACACTTTTGACTTTTGAAATAATTGAAAATGAAAAATGAGTAACTTTTAAAGGACATGAGAAAGAATTTTAAAAAAAACTACAACACAAGAATTCAATTTCGTACGCTTTTGAGCGTGGGGGTATTTTACATGATCGAGGCGTGTCGCAAAGGTTATGATAACGTCAGATGAGTGGTATCATGATGCTATATGGCCCTATGCCCTTTTACGTACCATTCTCTCAGCTCTGTATTTGCCTGAATTAAATTATAGTTTTTAATTTTAAAAATAAATCTCGTCAATAAAATTGTTATTTTTTATTTTTTATCCATTGTTCAAATAAAATGAATACAAAATTGTACGTTTAATTCTATATGGATTTCATTCAAATTTGGAACGAATTCAAGAATAAAATCTAAATAAATTTTGACTTCCAAATTGATAATTGAATTCAACAAAAATTTGTCGTGAAATAACGATTTTTAATTTACATTGTACGAGATGTACACATTCTTCCTCTTGGACCTTTTGAGAGTGAATCATAAATAGTAAATCTATTAGACGAAGAAACTCTAATTATATTCATCAATATATACCGTATACAAATAAACAATTAATTTAAACTAAGTATTACTATACTCAATTTAATAGATAAATACATACCATAAAATTAAGTAATGATGTTCAACTGTGATAGAGAGATCATGATCACGTTGTTCAATGTATAAAACGCAATATAATTTTATTGAACAACTCGTCTTAAATCGTACATCAAAGATAACAATTAACATGATAAATTAATTGAAGGACCGTGCTACTCGTCGAAGGCCAATAGGCCCCCACCTATTGGGGCGACAAGTGGCACCTTTATTTGGGTAATGCACGAGCAGAATTATCCTTAATTAAAACCATATAATATCACAAGTTTACCAACCAACCCTTCCCTACCCTTAACACCAATTCTAGAATAAAGACTCTCGTAATTGGTGTCCCACGAGTCATATTCCCATCATTAATCCAACTAACAATCGATTTCTCCACATTTTTAAGTACTCGCTCATTTATTTTCATCTGATATTTTGAGAATACAACCAAGTTTTGTGTTATCGTGAAATCAATTGCACTTGTTTCGGGATCGGAGAGAAGGATGGAATTCAATAAAAATCTTTGCTTTTCTTAAATTTTTTTTACACTAATTGAATATTATAAAAAGCGTAAAATATGACTGAGCATGAAGGTCAAGCTTCAAGCTAGACGAGACATAGATGAAAAAAAATGTTACTTATTTTAAATACTAACTCATTCTAAAATAATTAAAAGAATACATATCAAACATCTAAAATTATAACATACTACATTTACTTAATAATTTATACGATTACTCAATTATACAATTATCAAGTTTTTGAAATGCAAAATCTAAACTATTTTTCTTAATTTCAACTTTCAATTAAACAAGTTCTACTTAATAGATATTTAGGAATTTCATACATATTTTTGAAATTTTAAACGGTACGATAAGTTTTAAAATCATATTTATATAATATATATACACTATTGTAGTATAAATCTTTATTGGATAAAGTCATTTTTTTTACTTTTGTACCGTTAAGATCATTTAAAAACTTGAAATTAAAATCAAATAAAAGTCTTTAAAAAAATTAAAATTTGAAAATGTTAAATAAGAGGTTTAAAAAGGGCAAAAATAAAAAATAAAGTGCATCTAGGCATTAAGCAGTCAACCAGTTGATCACTTAATTCACGCTTACCGTTAAGGTAAAGCGTTTTGTCCGCATCTTGTACCTAGGCGCGCATTTTTTAACACTGCTATTGAACTTAAAATTTTAATTTACAATATGCGATTGGCATGAACCAGTATGCTTTAAACCAATATTTGAATACCACCAAAAAAAAAAAAAACTTGAAATGTCAACTTTTATTAGAAAGATTATATAAAATAATGTGAGATTTTATTTTAATTTTTTGTGACAAAACTAATCTTGCTGCTCATTTGATCTTAATACAAATCAATTGTACAATTGAAATGAAATTGTTTGTATACCTCTTGGCACTCTATAATAGAGTAGCAAAGAAGAGAGATGAAAAAAAATCGTTATCTACACGTAATCCTATACACCACCAAACTGAACTAACCATGTAATCTCCAAGTATTTTGTTAGAACCCTAGAGATAAGATAATTGATTTAGAAAGTATTCTTGGATCTTTTTTCGTTTAAACATTTAAATCCCATTTTTTTAAATTATTGAAAATAAATTTAATTTCGATAAGCACAAGGACAGGTTCTCTCGAGCAAAAATATGTTATTCTTTCTTTGGACGAGTTTCTTGTTTATAAGCCCTTGTTTAGTGACCCTTTTTTTTTTTGAAAAATCATTGTTTTGAATAGTAACTTTCTGACAAATGTGTAATTAAAAAGTAAGAAATTTTTTTAAGTTTATGTTTAAAATATTTTATTTTATGAACGTGTGATTAAAAATGATATTTAAAAAACAGAGAGTGAGAAATAATCCAAGTGTACCACCAAATCAAACCCAACAACAATATGGGTAGTTGAGTTGTAGGTAAAGCCGCTTTATAAGTGGGAAGTAGGAACCTTCTAATTAATGGTGGGAATTAGTGATTTTGATAAGTGAATATTGCCAAACACACAATCTAGAAAGTAATCATATTTTGCATTTTAATATCTACACAAAATTTACAAGTGTTTTGAAATTTCACCCAATGCTAAAATCCACTCCCAAAACCCCCAACAATTGGGGAGGGAAAAAAAAAAAAAAAATAGCCCATTTGGGCTTAATTGGAAACAAGCGGCTCAATGCATTCCTAACAACTACTTTTCACACTATAGGAAAGTTTGTAGCTCTCGTGAAAAACATAATTTGAAAATATTAACGAGCATGGATTTCAGTTCAAATTTATCCATTGTCTTGTTTAATATCTTATCAAGGTCGATATACTCAACACATAAATTAAACTAATTGTAGTCCACACAATTAGATTAATTCTTTAAATTGTGTACAACGAAATTAAGCACATATAAAATACGAAATTTAACTCGATTAATAAAAACTATCAAAATTTTCAAGAAATTCAAAACGGCTAAATTAACTAAGTATACACGTTTAAAAAGAAAAAACACAGCACATATAAAATACGAAATTTAACTCGATTAATTAAAACTATCAAAATTTTCAAGAATTTCAAAACGGCTAAAGTAACTAACTAAGTATACATGAAAGTTGAAGCACTTTAAAGATGAGCTACCGTGTTCAATTTCTCAGTCTTTTAAAATACTATAATCATTTTCTATCAAAGTAGTATACTTAATCGACCAAGTCTTGATACGCGTTCGAAGTCAAGGCTTAGATTTTAAAGAATAATTACAAAAAGGGGAAAAATGTAATTTAACTAGATACAATCGGAAGAAAATTCATAAATTATGTCACATATTTGTAAATTTTGTTTGGATAACTCAGTCGCTATTGTCATCGACAATAATTACTAATGATCAAGAGGCAAGCATTATAAAAAATAATCAATTACAAGTCAACCAAACGATTTCATTAGGCTAATTAATTTCAAAAATATTAAAATAGCTTATAAGTTATAATAAACTTCCAAATCATAAGTTTTAGTCAGTGCAGAAAATTGTCCATCGCTGTCGCCAAAGTTGGTATACAAAAAAGTTGCCTCCACGAAAAAGAGAGAAGAAAAACATTCAGTTCACATTCATGATTCAACCGACCGTGAAATTACCGAATAGCCCTTTCGCCAACGGTGAAGTACAATCATACGTTTCGATTAGACGATAAGATTTGAAAAGAAATATAGATATAATAAAAAAATCGTTCATAGCTATATCCGACAAAGTGACCGAAAGCAAGGGCATTTTCGTCCAAAAAACATCCTTAAATGCTCCAGTTTCAGTTTCTCGTTTCAAACTCGTAAAGTTCGGAATTCCAACTCCATAATGACTGTATGTAAAGCTCTATATATATACACACACTTTTGTATTGGCTAAAATCTCTCCCAAACATTTACTATATAATTATATACAGTGCATTTGTGAATATATATACATACACAAAGCCACTTCTTTTTTTCATTTTAATTTGTGTTCTTAAAAGCCCATTGTTTTACACTGGGCTTAGCGCACAGAAGAAACATGGGATTCCTTCAACTGTTTGTCTCTGTAGTTTTTGTGTTTAAGGTAAGTTGCTGCAATTGAGGCCATGTTGAAAAGTTTAATCAGTTGTTGTTCATTGCAACGGTTCTTGACCCAAGATGCAAGTTGAAACTTCTTAAAGTTGGGTTTGAACTTATTTATGATGTAGAAATTGCAAAAATGTTGTTAAAAAGAGTTGAAGAGACACTCCACAGGTTGTATGCATGCTATGAAGAAATGGCGACTCCAATCATTTCACCATCAGCTTCATTAAAGGAGGCTACCAAAAATAGTAGTCTAAGTCCTTCACAATTCGCTTTCGGTCTTTCTTAACAGATTCCTTCTATTTTTCAAAGTTAAACTTGTGCAAAACATGCAATTTGAGAAGAATGATTTGGTTGATTATTTGTCTGATCGTTGTGAAGATTTGACCGATCCCAAGTTTGACGTATTAGTTTGGTGGCGCACAAGTACAAAGTTGTCTCTAAAATTACGAAAGATGTATTAGCAATTCAAATATCTACGGTCGCTTCAGAGTCGGCATTTTCCATGAGTGGTTGGATTCTTGACTCCTTTAGGAGTTCATTGAGTGGAAAAATGGTTGATGCCTTAATATACACAAAGAATTGGTTGCATAGCAGCAATGAAGCTATAGTGCTTCGTTCATATTTGGATTAGGTAGAAGCATTGGATGACTGAGAAAGCTGTGGAAGGTGATATTTATTTTCTATTATCAATTTTGATATTTTATGCATATTATTTTTTAGTTGCTTGTTAATATCATTAATAAGGACTAATAAATATTTTGATATTTGCATATCATACAGAGGCCGAATCATGTGTTANGATATTTTATGCATATTATTTTTTAGTTGCTTGTTAATATCATTAATAAGGACTAATAAATATTTTGATATTTGCATATCATACAGAGGCCGAATCATGTGTTACAACAGGAAATATTGATCCAGTTTTTATCAAATCAGAGGTTAGTACTCTTGTACTTATTATGATATTATTGCTTGTAGAATTTGGAGTGCTTGTTGTTAGATGCTAACTTGATACTATTTTTGTCTTTTTGTTTATATATCAAATTTTAAAAAAATATGAATGTAATTTAACATTTAACATTATTAGTTCTTGTTTAAATGTATATGATAACTTGTTTTAAACATATAACTATAATGTCGATAAGTAAATCACGGATTAAAATCGAACAAAACCCCAAATAATGGTTTGGTTTGGAAAAATTCCAAATCGCATGAAATTGTTTGAGTTGAAAATATAACATAAACCGCTCAAATCGAACCGTGTTCACCCCTAATTGGAGGGTCAGAGAAAGTCCAAGTTATACATTTTACAAAATTGGGCAGAATCAGTTAAAAGACATCAGCACATGTTTGGTATCGTGGTGGATATACAGTTCGGTCTAGTACCGTTGAGAGTTGGCTCTGGGTCTATTTTGGAGAATACTATTTTGTCGAGTTTGGGGATATTGGTAATTCCGCTTTGCCACCACAGTCTGCGGTTTCATTGTATTTAATGGCTAGGGAGAGAGCCATTGGAGAAAAGTACAGGGATGCTGATCTAGATGTGCATGCTTTTGGAATTGTTGAAGGTGGCGAGACTAGCCAGGGGCCTTCAGTTAAAGCATTTAGTATTGATTCTGCTACAGGGTTTGCTTCGATTCTATTTGGTAAATTTTGAATTCTTCGTGAATTTTGGGAACCTAGTGGTTGTGTTCATTTATCCGTGTTAGATATGATGGAAGATGAAGAACATTTTTTGTGTGTTGGAGAAGTTTGGTCTGTGATGAAGAGTTCAGTTTGTTTGTTGCAGTCAGACTTATTTTTTTTCCAAGTGGAAATATTTTGAAACTTCGTTCGTTGCATCGAAATTTGTGTCAATGTGGAGATTGTTGGATTTTGTGAAATTAGGTGTAATGTTTTGAGAAAATATTATTTCGTTTTATTTCACGTTTTTTATTGGAAAAATATTATTTCTTTTATTTCACGTGATTTTTTAATCTTGTTTTCATCTTTGTGATATTTCTAGGCCTTATAAATAGTAGACTCTTCATTCAGTTTAGTAAATTGCAGAAGTTGTTGAAAGTTGTATTTTCTATTCATTGATTGTCATTAATAAAATATTTGGTTTCTTTGCCAATTTCTTATTTGCTTTCTTTTAAATCTCGTTCTTGTTTATTAGTTTGTGCGATCTATACTTCATATTGCGCCATATCACCTTCTCGAATTCCTAACAGGGTTTTCATCAAATTGAAACCAACAAAAACGGATAGAGTTTATAGATAGATCCTTACCTTTTTTAATAAGGAAAATAAAAATACAAAATTATTACTAAGGAAATGTTCAAGCTAACCCCCAACATAGAAAAATTTAAAATCCAATGAGAAAGGGCTGATTTAAGTACATAGCGGATAATAATTAATCGTCATTAACTGTAAAATTATCACAAAGGTAATCAATGTAAAATCTACATTCATTATATAACTATCAGAGTTTGTTGAAATATGAGTTATCACAATAGTAATTTAATAAAGGCAAATAATTAGGTTAATATAATTAATTATTATAGATAATTATTTGCAATACTGCTATTTATAATGAGGACTACGGTAATCGCCTTACGATATATATGACAATTTGTTGTTTGATACATTAATTTGATAATTTTTATTGCTTCATACATCAAATAACAAATTGTATGAAAGTGTATGTGTTGCTTACAGGGAGAATACGAGGATCAAGATCACGTCTTGGTCTTGGGGGATGTTGCTCAACAAATTTGACAAAAAATTTCAACCTCACTGAGAATCCAGTGCATGCAGACTCGGGGATGGAAGAAGCGTGTAGAAACTTGGTTCAGAAGAGCAAAACAAACATCACATAAAGTTACTTTGGTGGGTATTATTCCTAGTATAATTTGTTGGCATTTATAGTTGGAGGGAAAGATGGAATCTATAGAAGCTACTAGGAGGAAGATAAAATATTGGATCTATTGGGTGGGGTTGAAGCTTAAAGAAGTGAAAATGTTAAACATAAGAGATGAATGGGTGCTGAGGGGGCTTAATATATCAATGAAGCCGATTAAAAGAAAAAAAAGTTCAAAGTAGTGAGATGGTAAAGACCACTGATGGGGTGGTACAAACTCAACACTGATGGGTGTTGCATAGGCAATCCTGGAATTTGTGGTGCTGGAGATATTATTAGGAAAGAGAAGGGCAATATTGTCATTGTCTTTGTTGAGAAACTTGGTTAGTGTACTAATAATGGTGCTAAGCTATTGGCATTACTGCATGGGCTCCACCATGCTAAAAGAATGGGGATTAATCGTCTAGAAGTGGAGCTAGATTCTTTGATTAACGCTAATTGGCTACGGATGAAGGTCTGTGGTATTTGGTATATGGAGAACTACTAGGAAGAAATACAATTTATGTTGTCTATAATTTCATGTAGGGTCCAGGACATATATTGTGAGGGTAACTTGGTAGCCGATAGCTTGTTGAAGTTGGGTGCATCTAGTGTTTCACATATTTGGATGGACTCTTAACACAATCCTATCGTCAGTTACAAGAGCTTTGTGTATGGATAAACTAGACATCCCCAGTTTATGGGATTTTTCTCTTCTCAGTTTGACTTTAAATCTTTCAGTGTTGTTTTAAATTATAAGGAGTTTGGTTCCTTTGATTTTGATTGTGTTTTTCTGTAACTGCGGTATCCCTTTGCCATAAGTAGGGGTTCGTTAATAAAATTTCTGGAGGCTCCGATTAATAAAAAAAAACTGTCACATAGAACGACTATCGACAGTTTTCACTATAAATAGCATTACTCATTTTTTTAATAGACAACGAGTTTCCTTAAACTTGCTTAAATGCTCATGAGGAAATACCTTAATCATTAATTATAACTCTTCATATGTTTTTATTACCTACTGAATTGTTGACTTTTCTTATTTGTCACATGCGACACTAATCGTAACAACGTAAGAATATGATTATAAGGTAATATTGTAATCAATAACGATAACTATATTCTTATAATTGCATCCCTATTAAGTAACACTAACAAAATTTCTATATAAGCAAGAGTCGACCCAAATTAAATTTTTTATTGGTATTAACCTTATGTTTTTGTCAATAGAAAAACTTTAATCGTGATAGATAAAAAGAAGTCGCATAAGATATAATAAAATCAATAAGACTGTTTTTTTTTAATGAAAGCTTTAATTCTTGAAAATTCTTTTACATGCAAAAACGTTTTTCACTTTTTTTTTTTTTTTTTAAATTTTTGAACGTAAACGTAGTTTCCATGAAATTGGGACCAAAAGAAAAGGTTGGAGTTTAGGCACAGATATCCCTATTAATTTGTCGTGTGCAATATAATATTCATCACAGAAAAAGATAAGAAAATCCGACAAAAGAAAAATCAGTTTTAGGTAACTTTTTGTCATTCCACATTACGGATAATGATTATTTGTCGTAGCTCTTGAAATCCTTGTGGACCTTAATCGCATAGCTTTCGAACACGCCAAACTTGCACATACTACACGCATTACGGCCAAATATAAATTTTTAGAATATACAAGCCAAATAAATTCTCTCTCGATACATTCCTACAAGAAACCAATTCATACAAATTAAATCCGCTTGTACAACTCGAGCAATCGTACTGGTTCTTCAGGTGATTTTGACGATTTTACTTACTAAATAATAAAAATATTAACTTGAATATTTCATGATGTGAGTAGCAATAGGCATTCTTTGAATACTAATTACATTCATTAAAGCAAAATAATTAGGTGAAAATAATCAATTATTAGAGACAAAATTGGTTACCTACTAATAATTTCCTTACATTGTATGCATAAATGCTCACGAGAAAATCCCCTGATGTAGTTTGTATTTCTGGGTTTTATGCCTGTTTTCTTTTCCAACTGTAAATGAAAATGCAGGAATTTTACACACTAAATTTGGACATATTCTCCTAACGTTAGACTGCATGAGACTACACACGCCTATCATGTGAAGACCTGACAAATTTTAGTTGATTTTAAAAGCAAAGTTTGATTCTTCTAACGTTAGACTAAATAAGACTAAACACGACTGACATGTGAAGATCTGACAAGTTTTAGTTGAATTAAAAACAAGATTGATTCTAACATTAGATTGGATAAGACTAAACACGATGAGCATGTGAAGATGCGACAACTTTAGTTGAATTTTAAAGTAAGTTTGACTAACTATTATTTTACCTATACTATCCATTACAATTTCAAAATTAATTTTTTAATAGCAAAACTTACATTAATATAAGCATATATGATATCAACTAAATTCTTTTGTCATTATTAAATTGAAATTCTAGTCGATAGAAAAAAGTTAACCGTGTTGGATAAAGAATGAAAAGTTTTCTAAAGAAAAAATTGTATTGAAGGCTCTTGTTATTCTCATTAATACAACTGGAATTTATACAAATGCTGCAGCTCAATTGGAACAAAATAAGGAATGATTACCAAAGTTAAGAAACTAAATAATAAGGATTTTATAGTTTGCTTCAATTCTCTTGTGAGTGATTTGATCATATAGAGATTGATTCATTCTTTTCTCTATTTGTCGAGATTTTCGAGATCGCCTTTATTTACTGGATATTTTAACTGATTCTTGTCTAATATATCAAACTGTTACCTTCATTGTCAATATTTCGGAGATTACCGTCTTCACCATTACAATCTTTCTTTTGCTTAATAGTGGATACTAGAGGTGGCAATGGGCCAAGCGAAGCCGGCTTGGCCCGTATGCACACGAACTCGGCTTGTGACTTCGACTCAGCTCGTTACTCATGGACCGAGCTCGACTCGGCCCGTGAGCTCGTGGCTCGTGGGATGAGCCAAGCCAAGCTTCGACTCGCGACTCGTCAAAATTTTTATTTATTTATTTATTTTTTAAAGATAAACCTTTTTTTAGAAAAAAAATACTCTCGGCATTGGACGAGCCCAAGAGCTCGGCTCGGCTCATCTTTTGACGAGCCCGAGCAGCTCGTGGCTCGTTTTTCATGAGCCAAGCGGCCGATTGTCAAAGACAAAATTGCATGACCTCAAAATTAAAAGCTTCTTTTTTACTTTAATATTTTTTTACCCAAAACATCGGTTTTTCATCCAATTGGAACAACGAAAACGGTATGATTTTAAACATAGATCCTTACCATTTTATTATAACAAAAGAAAAATATAATTTTTTTAGCAAGGGAACAAACAAGCTAACCTTCAACATCGAAAAAATAAAAATACGAAAACAAAAGGCTGATTTAAGATATACTTTGCAACTTCACTATTCAAAGGCTCAAAGCGGATAATAATTAGTCGTCATTAACTCTAAAATTATCACAAAGGTAATCAATGTAAAATCTGACTTTATCTATTCACTCATCCCCAATTATATACGCTGATTTTTCCTTTTTTTTTTGTCTCAAATTATAGTATTTTTTTTATTGAGAATGTATTTGTTTTGTTTGTTTATTAATATATTCTTATTTAATTTGCCACTTATAACCAATTTTCTCCACTTAATTTTGAAAATTATACAAATTTTAATTTACGTGCTCCTTGAAATCATCCAAATACATACAGTTCTTGAAGTGAGTAGAGTTTAAATGGTTCATAGTATTTCCTACATTATTTTTAAGTACTACTAGTAGTTTTTGATAATTAAATAAGGGTAAACTAGAAAACATTTGCGAAAATTGCATTTTCAATAACATTTCTTAATATTTGTAAAAAAAAATCAACTTATATAAATGAGACTAATGGAGTGTTATTATATATTAAAGTTTGTTAAAATATGAGCTTACTTAAATGCTCAAGAGGAAATACCTTGGGTCTCGTTTGTGTCAATGTGTTCCATTCTTTTTGAAAATATATTTTATAATAGCGATTTTTTAGATAACGTGTGATTAAAAAGTAGAAAAATGTATGAGGTTTACGCGTAAAATTATTTTATTAAGAAAATATGCACTTAAAAATAATTTTTTTAAAAATAGGCTCAAAAGGGGCTTAGGCTCCGTTTGTTTCTCATTTCTAATCCATAAAAATGAAAAATATGACCGTTATCCATCACATCAAATCATCAATTTTAAATTTCTATATCTTGTGTGGAGCTCAATAACGGCTCTATTTTTCATTCTCATTCTACAATAATGTGAATCAAACGGGGCCTTAATGTTTTTTTGTCTTACATTTTAGCTTTACACCTGCATTTGTTCTTCGGTAAAACTGAAATACATGAATTTACACATTAATAATTTTTTATAGATTCTACTTTCAATATTAACCTTTGAGGGACTAGATAAGACTAAGCCCATGTTTGACAAGCATTATTTGAATTTTTTTACACATATTCGTACAATGAAATATTCTATACATAAACTAAATTTTTCCCCTAATTTTAACCATACATTTTTCTAAAAATTATTATTTAAAACAATGTTTTGGTCAAATAATGCCATCGAAGATTAAATGCGATAACCATGCGAACATTGAACATTTTTGACGTGACCGTGGTGACATTACTAGGAAAACCTCTTCAGGGTCATAACGAGATGTTCTCAAATGACGGAGACACTTGGCCGAGCTTTAGACGTACTTGTGACCCGACCTCCTGGTGCGTTTAATGACTTTTCCATTGAATCCTTCCTAATCTTTTTTTCAATCTTAAAAAAGAGAGCTGACACAGTCCGAGCTCTGAGACGTGATTAGAGATCTTGCTCCATTTCGTTTAGTGACTCCAGGCTTTTTCAGGCCGATGTTTTTATTTCAGACTCTGTACCTTCTATTCCTAGTAAAGCTTTTGCCTTCCCTTTTTCCTTATTCTTTCAATTATTTTTGAGTTATGGCATTTTATGGTCTAGATCATAAGCAAGTGTTGACACATAAAAATGAGGCAAAATTAAATAGCCCAAAGATGGAAGCCCAGTTAAGAAATTCGAAGGATGTGCCCAAACGAGATCATGTAAAGTCCTAAAACAGTACCCAAGACGAAATCATATAGCAGGGGCCCATCATCGCCCAAGCAAGTAAGACGCCCAAGGTCTGAGCGANTAAGAAATTCGAAGGATGTGCCCAAACGAGATCATGTAAAGTCCTAAAACAGTACCCAAGACGAAATCATATAGCAGGGGCCCATCATCGCCCAAGCCGGTAAGACGCCCAAGGTCTGAGCGAGCGTCATCGCCCAAGAATGCAAGACGCCCAGGATCCAAGCAAGTATATCGCCTTTATTATTATTATTTAAAGCGATGGTTATTGAAACAATTCATTCCACAATCCAATGACCTCAATCAGGAACGGTTAAACGTCAGGAATGATAGCAGCGGTTAAGGACGGTTTTTTGACAAGTTATCCACCATGGAAGAAGTGGGTGGTTACAGGATGATAAGCATTAGTTATTGACAAGTCATCCATCATGGACAAAGTGGGTGGTTACTGGGCGATAATCGATTTTTGAACAGTTTCTCAAATAACATTATAAGGAAAAATCGTCAAAGAAGTATAAAATGGAAAAGAGAACATAGAAGAAAGAAGATCAAATTTAACTCTCAAACAGAGAACTATGTAATTTCGTTCATTATCTTTTTTATCGCCAATTACTTTGTAAGTTCAGTGTGCTTGTGCCCCTTGGAGGCATTTCACTTCTTGTAAACTGTGATATTCATAAATAAAGCACCTCTCGTTGGACTTTGTCTCGAAAGGTTGTTGTTCCTTACGCAATCGTCTGAACCTTCTTCTAATTGTTAGCGAGGCTCGATTCTCCGCGCGAAACATCAAGAGATGAGGAGTTTCAAGGAATCTCGACAATCTTACAACCCTGTCAGAGGACAAAAGAGGAAGGCATTGGCTGAGGTCAAGGTATCCTTAGTCAGATGTTCTGGGGCATCCAATTATACTACTGAGACATCCCCTCCACCTCCTTCTCCCCTATCTAGGTTAGATCCAATTCTCCCTTATACCTTCAAAGTCCTTTTTCGAGACCACTTTACACATTGGGTCCACTTCTTCATATCCAGATCTTCCTAGAACTAATATGGAAGAGCTTAAAGGGAGGGGACCTGAGGCACTCCTGGACTTCCATCAAGCTCCATCGCCATCCATGGATATGACAACAACACTACCTCCAGCCTTAAAAAATTGAGCTCGCCTGCTAACCAAGAGTTGGACCGAACATGAGTAGGGTTGAACGAGTCTAGTATTACTGCTTCCGTTTATGCTCACTGCTCAATTCTCCACATGATATCGATTTCGGAGATGGTGCAATTTTTCTTCCTAACCTCATCCTTTTTTATGGCATTTTTGTTTTCATTATACGTATTATTTCATATCACTATTTGGGCCAAGCTTGGTGAATGCTGAGGTTGAGGCTGTCAAAAGGTCAATGATGATGCCTTGGCTATGTACCAAGGGGCAGAGGAGGAGCAAGCTTTGCACATGGAGGCAGAAGGGAAGTGTGTTGAGGAGAAGGCTAGGTTAGTGGCTCGATTGGAAGCTGAACTTAGGGCTAAGGCCTAGCGAAGAATGAGGAAGAGGAAGCCAAGGCAAGGGAGGAGCTTGGTAATGTTCAGTTGGAGCAGGAGAGGGCTAGAGCTAATGAGGGCGCGAATAAAGTAGAGGCATAGAGAATTCGTGCTGATGAAGTGATGGACAAGTGTTGCCGATTTCTATATCTCGCAATTGTACGGATCGTAACAATTAATATAGAGTATCAATGAGTTCGGATATCGTTCTCACGAGAATTATTATATAAAAATTGGTTAAATTATTATTAACTTTAATTTGATCGAAAACAAATAATAATATTTGTAATTAGCGTCTAATTATTCTAACTAAATTAAATTATTTAACGTACACAATTTATCGAATTGAGGTTTTAAAAGTATGAATGTAGATGCTAAGACTTACAATTTTACCTATGGATCCCATTTAATTCGCCAATCAAGATTCATTAATATTGTAGTGTTCAGTCGAATTCTTCTAAAGTATTCAATTTACCGATCTTGAGTTCTCATTGAGTCTATTTAACCAATCTAATTCCATATATATGAATCAATCTTAGCTAAATGAAATTTTAGTTCTAAAAATTCATCTAATGATCGCAATAATTAGTATAAATATCTCTACACGTTATACTAAATTATTGGATTTTATTATGTGGTCTAAATCTAAAATTCACATATCGACTCGTAATAGATTCACAAAATCATTGAATAATTGGCCAAATAATTCAAAGTATTGAATTCATGAGTAAAATTAACACATATGCATTTAAAGAAATAGAATCTAGAATAATATAAATAAAGGGTCACACACAGATTACATTGTTTGTCATAACTATGAATTTAGGTACTCATAATAATGAAAGAAAAACAAAAAGTATAGAGTTCGTAACCAGGTTTTGAAATCTTGATCATGGAAAAATTTGAACTTGTATCAAGCATTTTCTTCAATTTCAAAAGTTTTCAAACCCTAGTTTTTATTCTTTAATCTTGATGATTATGTATTTTTCTCTCTCCCAAATTGTGTGGAACTCCTCAAAAGTGTCAAAAAACTTGTATTTATACTCTTCACCACATTTGCATCAAATATAGGATTTCTCAAATAAGTGTTTTGGATTTAATCAAAGCATGTAGTATGTAAATACATAATTATCATTTTTTTATTTTATGTGCAGACTTCTTTCCATTAAGTTTTCTAAATAACCATTGTAGCTAGTTTTAAGTCGATGGCTTTCAGGTCAGATGAACATAGGGCACCGAATTTTTAGATACCCTCACAGGCTTAATCAGTCGAGTCATAAAGGCTACGAAAAGACATTTAATAATAAAATAATTTTTTTTTGTGCCATGATTAGTGCAATGTCCTTCATTAAATATCCATTCTCAAAAATCGACCCATAACTTAAGAATTTCATCGAATTTTCATCATATTGACATTAGACAATTCACACAAGAATTTATACACATAGAATCCCCATTCATATCTATATGTCCTTACAACACTAAAATCACCTCTAAACTAATCTAAATGAAATCGAAGGATATATATTATAATATTTTTAGGTTTAGCATCTAAGTTTTACTATTTCAACCTATTAAGTATATGAATCAACCCATTACTTTATAATGCTAAACTTAATTCATGTTCGCAAATAGCATCAAGTTTTACATGGATAAGAATAAATTAATCTAAGTATGGAACATATCCACAGTTCATAAATTAATAAATAATTCCAAATATATTTGTCGATAATGCCACCTAACCCACACAAGCACACAATAAACAAGAAATTGTTCTTTTTTTCTTTTTTTTTTGATTTTTCAATTTTTTTTTATTTCAATAAAACAACAAATACATAATCACACAAAAAACCTAAAAACTCAATATTTTTTCACCACCAAATTTAAATTAGACATTGTCCCCAATGTTTTAAAATCTAGTATAGCACATATATGGGTGGAGAAGAAAGGAAGAAGGTACTCTTCAAATTTTCTATCTGATATTTCAGGTGGCTTGTGTATCGGTTCATTCTATTCTTTTCTAAGCTACCTCCTATTCGATATCCACGTCCCTTTGAAAAATGAAAGAAGACAAATATAAGAGTTAAAAGAAGTTTAAAAGCAATAATATGGCGTATATGATAACCGATTTTTTTTTTGTCTCTTGAGCTTTGAAAAATGTGCCATATATTTTTCCTACTGTTTTTTATTCAAATATATGATCTTCTTTTAATAGGCTTATTATTTATGATGGCCCTCTTTATTGAAACAAAAACTTGTCTAAAATTAATGCATCTTAATAGACTATATGTTATGCAAATATAGAAAGTATAATAAATAAAATGGTAAGAAATTGATTTGCCTTCTAATAAGCGCTTAACTTAAAGTCTTTAGCTAGACTTTTGTATAAATGCTTCATGACACTTTGAATATGGATTTGGATGTCTTGCTTAACTTGATCAATTTGACTTTGTTCCATAGTCCATGCATCGTCCAAAATAGTACTATACCCTTTTGAATGCGGTATGACTTGTCAAAATTGCCAATTCAAACTCGTCTAAGAATACTTCAATTTACTCTTTGATCACAAAAACAATTAAATTGGAAGTTTGCATGCTAATCCCATATTCTTTGAATGCTTCTAATTCATTTGGCTTCTTTGTAATTAATTTATTCATTTTTAGGTATTCTTCTTCTTTACTTGGTTTCTCTGGATGAATAATGAAGAGATCCTTCATTGGCATTTTATTTAGATCATTTGAAATTACTTGATCTTCAATTTGTTTATATTTTTGCATGATGATGTCTCCCATAACTATTTCACCGCCATCATCTTGTTCATATGGATCATCAAATATAGCTTTTCTTACTTCCTCTGGAGTCGCCAACAATTTTTTGTAAGATGCAACGGCCCGCAATATTCACAAGTTGGTTTAATTTCCTTATAAACAATAGATTTGATATTTAGTTCCTTCGGAAAGCCATCCTTATCAAATACAATAGGTTGATCGCATCCCCACTTTTTAAGTTCTTGTCTGAAGAAGAACTCTCCAAAAAGCATGTAACCTTCATTTAAGTCAGATAAGTCATTGTGAATTTTTTATCTCTTGCTTCTTTTTATTCCCTATTAATGAAGCAAAGAAAAATAAGCAGATCAATTAAAAAAGAAAAAAGTAAACAAAAGCAATAAATAATTAAAACCAATATTAAATAAAAATAGTTTCCAACAACGACACAAAAAATTTGTTGTCGATTTGTATATCTCGCAAATGTACAGATCGTAACAAGTAATATAGTGGATCAATGAGCCTGAATATCGTTCCCACGAAGACTACTATCTAACAATTGGTTAAATTATTCTTAACTTTAATTTGATTGAAAACAAATAGTAAAGTTTGTGATTGGTGTCTAAATTATTCTAACTAAATTAAATTATCTAACGTACACTATTTATCGAATTTGTGTTTTAAAAGTATGAATGTGGATGCTAGGACTTACAATTTTACCTATGAATCCCTTTTAATTCGCCAATCAAGATTCATTACTATTGTAGTGTTCGGTCAAATTCTTCTAAAGAATTCAATTTACTGACCTCAAGTTCTCATTGAGTTTATTTAATCAATCCAATCTTATATCTCTATGTGAATCAATATTAGTTAAACGAAATATCAATTCAAAAAATTCATCTAATGAATGTAATAATTAGTATATATATATCTCTACACGTTATATTAAATTATCGAATTTTACTATATGGTCTAAATATAAAACTCACATCTCAATTCGTAATAGATTCACAAAATCATTGAATAATTGACCAAAAATTCAAAGCATTAAATTCATAAATAAAATCAACACATGCATTTAAAGAAATAGAATTTTGAATAAAAGAAATAAAGGATCACACATAGATTATGTTTATTTGCCATAAGTATAAATTTATGTACTCATAATAATGAAAGAAAAAACGTATAGAGTTCATAACCAATTTTGTCTTTTTTTCTCCAAATTTCATTTCTTTCTTTTAAATCAACTTCTTTTTATCGAGTTTCACCTAATAAATGAAATATATAATAAAATAAGATAAAATTGTTCAAGAGAACTGTTAAATATTTATATTTTTAGGTCCAATAAGCGTATAAAATACACTCATCGACAAGGCAGCTCATGTAGTGAAGGAATGGAGAGCTTCTTCGGAGTTTGACACTTTGAACTAAGAGGTTTACGTCATCACTCTTAACGAGGTCATCAACTTCATAGGATGAATATGCCCAACCTTGATGTTGGTTTTCTTCATGAAGCTTTGGAGCAGCAAAAAGTGCTGTTGGTAGACATGATTGGGGCCAACACCTCTAAGGGGCTTCAAGAAGACGACATTCCCCCTGTTGAGAATGATCTTCCAGCTCCATAGGGCGACCTCTCAGCTTCACAAGACGATCTTCTTCCTACTGCTTGACTTTTTGATTATATATTTTTGTATCTTTTTTTTAATTTATTTTAGTAGTTCTAATTCTAGTATTATAACTATTGATTTCGTTTTTCACAGGGGTGACGTGGCCAACATAGTAACAAAGGGTCGGAGCTGGGAGCTAATCTAGAGTGCAATACTTGTAGTTTGAAAGTATAAAATGACATTACCTTCAAATGACATAATGTGTGAGAGGAGAAATGATAACCGTTAGATGAAGTGACACGTAGCTTCATCTTGACGTCTAATGTCTTTTCTTGGGTTTCACTCCATTAATTCTAGGTTGACAAGCATTTAATGCAGTATTTGATTATTTTGAAAAGTAGCCCCCTAGTTCTTATGCCTAACCTTCAATATGTAGACTGACAATTTGAACTTAAGGTGCTGCTGTAGTGAGTTGTCACATCAATCAGTCACATCTCGCACTTCTTCCTGGCAGCATACATGACACTTCAACTCAGCCATGGAGGGTCGACCTCGACATGGAACCTAAGCCGAAATGATGTATCACCTTGGCCATGTAAGACGTGATGTGAAGTGCGTGCCTTGTTGATTTTCTTAGTTGCTTGCTTCATTGGTAATGATCTGAAGCCTCATAAGAGGCGTATCAGTAACCATCTTTTGAATCTATCAATGAATTGGAAGCATTTTTATATTTACTTATTGTATTTTCCTTTAATTGGACTTGTATGAATAGCTTCAGTTCGGGCTTGTCAATGAGTAAACCTCTATTTTTTAAGGCCCTTTAGAAACTTTATTTAGTGTTGCAATCTTCATCTTAAGTTATTTCGGGGTGCCTCCCCATCTCTTCCTTTGAAATTTCTTATAGAAAATTAGCTAAGTGTTGCAGAACATATAACCTTAGCTTGGACTGCTTAAAATTCACTCTTATTTTCTTTTGGAATTTCTCAAAGAAATTGATTAACTTTTGTAACACATAAAACCTTAGCTTGGACTTCTTACAGAAGCTCTTCTTTTTATAAGGTCCCGAAATTTATTTTTCTTGTTTTGGTTGGTTTGACTCATTCAAAAAAAAAAAAAAAA
>CAIGRP010125216.1:0-15262 GCA_903798385.1 Fraxinus cuspidata | reverse complement strand
AAAAAAAAAAAAAAAAAAGAGCCTTGGAGTCTCGACCCACATAAGGAAAGAAAAACCCAAGTAAACAAGTTGGTTAAATGTCATCTAAGCTATTTGAGTTTAAATGAATTTTAATCCAAGGAATTAATAAATAACTAGGTTGTAGGACAATGATCATCTGCATGGTTCTCTAAGATTACAACAAGGCTTCGAGTCACCATGTAGATGTTTTTATAAATTTTGAGGTTAAAACTCTTCAAATTCTGGTTTTTAAGACTCAATTTAACAATGTTTATGATTATTATAACTTCCCAGTTTTAGTTTTTCAATAAAAGCAAAAAAAAAAGGGAAGGATACAGAAAAAATAATGTCACTTTTTTATGCCATGCTCCTCAAATTCGAATATATTTTTCATTTCTCTCAAATTGTGTTAATTTTAGCTTATTTGCGAGAAGAAAAAGTAAGGATTTTGTTACTATAAGTTTGGTTCTTCAAAGTAAGGGGTTTTTTTATTTTCATACAAAAAATCTAGGTAGGTAGTGCAAGTTGATTTTCCCTATGAATGTCTATGTATATTTTGTGTATAAATATAATCGCAAGCTACGAACCGTAAATGTTAAAGTTATATGGCCATAATCGATTTCTACGACACTAAAGGTTTCTTCGAAACGAAGGATATTACCTATAATCCAACTACGTGAAAATATCTATGGTATGAAGTTTTTTATGTTTTACATGTGAATATACATATTTATTCAAAGGGGATTGCATTTGTGAAATTCTACAGGGCTTATGCTCACTCCTACTCTTATGAAAATCCTCAGATTGAGAAGGGATCGTGGATATGAAGAATACATGAATTGTGGAGAAACCAAGGGGATGTAAATCAAATCAAAAAGTCCAAGGTTCCATGTGTAGGATTTACCTTCATGGGCTTTAAAGTTAAAATTAAGATAATTGATTTACAAGATCGATTATTCGTGGTTGAGTTTGTACTTCATTTGGGCATGAAATAGACTTTCATATAACTCTATGAATTGATGTTTGTTAAATTATGTATAATATGACACGTTAGCATAAATTTTTAAAACGACGAGCTTTTAGCTTCTCTAATTTTTCGCAAGTTTTGTAAGATCAAGTAGTCAATTACCTCGGAAGTGTTTGGTGTAATTTATTCAAGTTCAAATTTTAATCTAGACATATGATTGCTAATTTCATAGTTTAAGGAAGTGATGAAATATATTTGGGATAGATTTTACATCCTTTTCGTTTCCTATGTTTTTTAATGTAATTTGCTTGGCAACCATCCAATGCCATTTCCATTTATGTACAAAACTTTACATGTGCATCACATGGTCCTAGAACGCTTATTGTAAATGAGAGGAAAGATAGAATGGAAAGTTCATCATAAATATCAATTTTTTGTCCCATAAATTATTTGCTATACAATCAATATACCCACATGGGTCTTGAACTCTCATCCTTTGTTTAGTAAAATCATCGCGTATGTAACAATTCATCGAAGTCAAAAGTGATGTTTCTTTTCTTTCATGTTTACCCACTGTGAAATGTGATCTTCACCAGACATATATTATACATTAATTGGTACACACAAGTGTATAACGTGATTCTTTGTCAACTATCCTCAGTATAACAAACATTGATAAAACGTTCCATCAGATTTTGATAAAATTTGATGAAATATGTAATTGAACTGTTGATAAAAGTTGTATATTTCATAAAATGTATAGTTAAAAGCATAGATATTAAAATCCTCCCCGACCGACCAATCTTAACCGAAAATTGTCGAATCGAATAGTGGTTAGGTCCATGTGCATTAGTTGGTCAAATAAGCAAATGAACCAATCAAGAACCGGTTGAACATTCAGTAACCATCCGGTTCAAACGGGTTTAAGAGTCAAACCGAATGGTTCAATATTTGAACCAGTTTTTTTTAATAAAGAGTAGTGCAAAATTATTTCAATTTGTTTCGGCTTTTGTTCGTACCTAGGTGTCCAGTACAGTGTTATTAAAATCGGCCCGATAAACCGATGACCTAGACTCTATTCTGGGTCCTGCAAGCTCATACTATGTAAATGGAAATGGCCTCATCAAAAATCGGATTTGACCTGGTCAATTAGCTGGTTTTATATGATTATCGGGCCGACTTTTAACCAAATTTCAAAACTTTTCTTAAATATTTTTAATAAAATTAGTCCAATATTTTCATTCATTATGTAATATCAAATAATTATTTTATATATTTATTTTGTTTGAAAATTTTAATTTTAACTAAAATAAATTGAATAGATAATACATGTAAATTATTGATCAATAACTAATAAATGATTTGTACATCACAAAAAGGGAAAATATAATATACAAAATTATATAATCAAAATGTAACCATTATCACTAATAAATGAGTTTAAAAAATATTAATTTAAAAGTATAAATATAATTAGTAATAAATAACTTGAAAATTTTAATTGTCTCAAGCAAAATAATAATAAATAAATAAATAAATAAATTATACTTTAAATTTTTTAGATAATTTTGAAGTAATGACCACCCGATCACCCAGGACCTTGATCGAGTCAATGTCTGGGTCGGGTATAACAATGACCCACCGGTTGAATCATAATTTATTCGGGTTAGGTCTAATAACTATAGTTAAAAATAAAGTTTAATCAATTGAAAAATTGATACTATTTTGACAAAGTTTTATGAGACAAACACTTGATATATAACTGAGTGCGTTGCATGGTGAATGCCAACAGGTAGACATTATCTCAGCAATAATCAGCTAAGCTAGTATATGCAATGAATCTCGGTGTTAAGGTCTATGCCAAATATACTGAAAATAATACTCCGTAGTCAAGTCCCACATTTATTTATAACCTTGATATTTTACAACATGCTAGGGAACTTATGATTGGATGCATCCACCAAATTTTTGGAAGTTTTTTCTTCATAGTGTTTGGTGAAACTTTTCTTTCTGAAAGTGAAGATAAGTGTCACTGAGTAGGTGGCAAAGAGGACTCATTATTGGCATTGGCAGCAGCACGAGAAGAAATACTGGTCCCTTTGAGAGTGACTTTTCCTTGAATATCTCTTACTTATCTACAAAAATATTTTGGTGTGGGAACATTTGGACATGAGTCGTGGATTAATTGTGTACTCTTGAAACTTGTAAAGGTAAACTACTGCTTCATGCTTTCAAGTTGAAAATTTTCTTTTGCCTTATCTGTAGGGATGGCAATTTACCCCGCTCCGCCCCGAACGGGTTGGCGGGGCGGGGCAAACTACTGCTTCATGCTTTAAGTAGAAAATTTTCTTTTGCCTTATCTGTAGGGATGGCAATTTACCCTGCCTCGCACCCGCCCCGCCAAGAATAAAAATAAAAAAAATTAATAAACTATAAAAAAAAAAAAAAGAAATATATATATATATATATATATATATAAACGGGGCGGGAAACGCGCCCCGAACCCGCCCCCGTTGCCAACACTATTCATCTGTCTTCTGTCTTCAGTTTTTCAGTGTAGAAACTGTGTATGAAAGAGAGAGCTCTAGTGTGCGCATGAGCGTGTCGATCGGGCCAGACATGTCGAAGAGAGGCCACTTACGAGCCTGATCCAGTCTAGATATTGTGATTGGCTAGGCAAGAGACTTCTTTGTGGGGGGAGATGGCCTACTACTCGAATTTATTATAGTGCCAAGCCCAACGAATGTTATCAAAACCAGCCCGATTGACACTGGGCTTTTTATGAGCTGGTTGGAGCCATATCGGAAATGAAAGGCCCGTTCTTTTTTGACACCGCTATCACCATATATAACTTACTAGTCACTTTGTGTAGTCGGAAGGACGCAAATTAGGAAAGGCTGATATTTTCAATAATGTTCGAACAAGAAACCAAATAATTTTTTCATTTAACTCAGTAATAAACCAAACAAGGAACCTACTCTCTACTTTACAGATGCCCAAGTTTGTATATTTCATTGCTAACTTCCATGACAAGTATTCCATCCAGCCCCCTTTCTAGCTGTTAGCATGATTAAAGAACAATAAATTTGAGATCGACTTAACAAATCTATTTTTGTAATTCAGTTTGGTTCATTGCTAGATCTATTTGAAAATCTAAGGCGATTATATCATTAACAACTACAAGAAGACACAATTTGGGCAAACCCTTCTTATTTTCATTTGTCTTAGCAGTCCGAATGATTCGACACTGAAGTGAATAACTCCAATAACTATAACAAAAATGGAGAAGATATGCTAGAGGTGCCTTTGGGGTAATTGCGTAGTTTGTACATGTGAATTAGTAGAAATTGAAGAAGGTACAATAGGTATTGCATTGAATTTGAAACCCTTATATTGGCTTTTATGCCCATATTGAAAGGTAGATCTTGGAAAATATGATAAATCGTGTTGCGAGATTGTCTCAAATCTTTAGAATGAGAGACATTTGCGAGGAATAAAGAATTGAAATGACATTTGACATATAGAATGTTCATCTAGTCAGGCAATCCTTAATCCTCCCTTTTATTGCTTTTTGAATAACCTACTCAAGGATAAAGCCAGGGTGAAAGCTATATATTTACAATTAAGTTGAATTGTCAGAAAAAAATTGCGCACTTGGTTGATTTACAATCACATGCACATGGTAACTGCGTGAATAAAAAATGCCAAAAAATCTCTCCTTCATCCCACTCCCTTATTGTGAGTTTGTTGTCAGGAAGGGATTCAAACCCTCTCTGACAGCATAGCATGATTGATATATTTATCACAAATAAAATGAGTAAAATCCCAAAAGAAAGTAGAATTAAGAAAAAGTAATTCAAAATTTAGATTATTCTTTGAGTTCAAGCTTTAATTTTTATGTATCATTTGAGAAACAAAGGAAAAAAATCACATTTTCACATCGACAAGAAATTCAAGCAAACAACAGTATGGTTAGACGCACAGTCAACTCCAACGCCGACATTGCTTTCATGACATTGACCGGAGGCGCCATCTTAATCGAACTTCACAGTGCCCTAAACAATAAAAGTGAGATACTTCTCAAGGTTGAATCTAAGGTCGGACTACTATCATCACGTGCTTATCTTAGATCTTCTATATAGGAATTATAATAATATACCAATTTTCTCATAGCAAACATACATTCAGAAGTTGCAGTACATATATTTTACGACTTTTTTTTTCCAGTTTTTTGTCAACGGAATTTTTTACAATTCGAGTACATGCATATTGTTATCTTGTAACATGTAATCATCAAATCTCACAACACAACATGAAAATCTAAGAAACTGTGTGCAAATCACTCACAGAAATGTGAGAATACTAAACTGTGAAAGCGGGAAAGTGGGAGAGCACTACAAGTGTCGTGTTGCTTGGTGGCGAAGTATTTCAACAGAATTCAGTTCTTGATTTCTTGCGAACCGATATACAACCTCTCTGATGATCTCTAAAAATTCTGATCTCAGAACAATCCCTCAAGTCCTCAAGACTGATATATTGTTGCTTAACCATCCTAGAAAAATCACAACCAGTGTCATGTATCCAAATGTAAGGATGGCATGTTTCATCATAGTAATATAGCAAACTCCTCATACCCCCACCACCACCGCCGGGGCCGCCCATAGTCCTCCCCGGGATGTAAGCCTTGTAAATGTTCTTCGAATTCAGCCTCTTCGATGAACCTGGCTTCAACGTGTGAACTTTCTTCAATATTGATCCCACCCTTATCTGAAGTTCAATTGGTTTATCACTAAAATTCCAAATCCTCGTCCCATGTCCCGAAACTCGGGTATGATCCTGGCATCCATTGAAACACTTCATAACCGAAACAAAGCTCAGACCACGCATTTCACCTGTAGGAAGTTTTGAAGGGGAAAAAGTTGCTTATGACTCGCGAGAAGGACACGAGCCTCTCAAGACTAGATGATGAATCTTTTGTATAGTCGGCTTTCACTGTCTCAAGATATGAAATGGCATTCAATGATCAACTCTTCAATGATGCAAAATTTGTATAAAACCACTTCTTCAACTGTTTCGAAAGATCACCTATCAATTCTACAATCCATATTTTAGGAGACTATAAACAGTTGATGCATAGTCATGTTGCACAAAGGCTGGAAAGCATAATCCTTAAGACAATGAATTATGGTAGGGACCCAAACTTCCGCGTTGAATAGTAACTAAGCAATCCGTCGACTCGAGTAGAACTTGTTTTAAAACTGGGTTGTAAAAAGAAAGTGCTCAATATGCCTATAAATCCACATGCCCGATATTCTACAAGTGAAGTGACCAATCATCAACTCTTTCAGAACTGGTGTCTACAACGGCCAGTTTTTCCTAGTCATCCTCCGTCGTCTTGTCTGCAATCTTTATAAATGGGTGCATACTCTTATACCAATTGTTAATATCGTATAGATAAAGTGATAAAATCTCCCTTAAAACGTACCTGTAAAGAGAGGATGTCCAATGTGCTTATATAACGTACAAAATATACGTTTCCCAAGTAACGTGAAAGTCAATAGCAGTTAACAAATGGAAAAATAGACTAGAAATTTTGTATGTTAGTTTATCAAGGGAAAAGAAGTAGTGCCCACCATGCACTCAATTTATGATAGGGTTGCATATGATGTTGCTTCTTGTTTAATCATTGTGCCTTCTGCTTTTCTGTATTCTTTTCTTTCAAATATCAATTAAGTATTTTTCCCTTTTGGGCAGAATTTAGGCAGCAGACCGCGCTTGTTCATGGTGGTCCAAACCCATCTTCCATTTGGTAGGCATCAATGAGTAGCCACAATAGTTAGTTGTACTGTTCAATGTATTATAATCACTAAGGATGTTAATGATAGGATTGATATACAATGATCTATACATAATGTTGAACAAAAATAGATAATAAGTCATAATCTAGTTCTTGATTATGCTGGCCGGTTGATCAAATTGCATGCGTCTCGATATATAGTTTTAGGTTATGACTAGATCAAACTCCGAGATTTTTGTTCAAAACATCCATACGACCACCCAACCTCGCCCAAAGTTAAACCTACTCGTACAAAATTAGATTATGAAAATGGTTGATAAAATATATGTTGGCAATATTTGGGTCAATGATTTAAAAACTGTTTTTGAAATCATTGGTCCAAATTTTGATATATTTTGTCAACCATCCTTGCCCATCTTATACTCCTAGAAAGTAATGACAAGACGATCAAATATAACATTTGACCACTAAGAAATCATCAAGTACTCTAATCCTCTATTCAGTTTAATTAAAAAAGTCATAAAAATCTACATCAAAATCAAGAATTAATTTTGAAATGAGACCACAACTTTTCAACTTAACCTCTCATAAACTTTTATTAAAATCTACTAAAATCTAATTTTTAGCTAAACTAAACGTCTCAGTATGTTAAAACCAAAGCCAAAATCTTGGCCAAAAAGGCGTATTACGTAGAGGCTAAATCAATCTTTTCACCTTGCAAGATGGAGAATACACCAGTACATGCATAAAATCAGACAACAATTAATCGAAATGCAAAAACGGATGACAAGAAACATGCAAACAAGGAGCATAACCTACGGGAGAAAAATATGATATTAGCAAAGTGCACTTGAAAATAATTATTTTATTTATTTTCTTTAATTGTGGTTAGCCGGAAAGTATAATTATGGAAAAATAAGCTCTCATAAGAAATAAGCTATTTTTGTCAAAGCCGTCTACTGTAAATATATACTGACTGTACAGATGAAGAATATCAAAACTCTCATCAAGCAGATGATATAAATGATATATATATCATTTAGGAGGAGAAGAGTTTCCGAAGTTCGTAAACTATACTTCGTGGTGATCTTGAGGGGTATCAATCTTGATTATAAGCGGGTCGTGGAGATTTATAGCAGAGTCGGCCAGAATGGGTAATTGTGGTGATGCGATATCATCTACATCCTCGTTTCCAGCCAACGCTTTCTCTAAAGCAGCTTTTGCAACTCTAGTAACACAAATTATTAATACCACTGCAAGCAAACCCAATGAAAAGTGAGGAAAAGAAAACAATAAATTGGAATATATCTTTCCTAGAAACCAATAAATTTGATGAAAAGAAACAGCAAACCAATGTAACTACTAGAAGTTAAATTCGCAGAGCCTGGTCCCATAGTTAACAACAATCAATGGTTTCAAGAAAATTAAATGATAACATGAGATTGTTTCATAATGCCAAAAGAAAAAAATAAAAAATAAAAAAATTCTTCAGCGATCTTTTTCGTATCAAACTGAAAATCAGAAATCGAGTTACATTATCAGTAAGCACTTCTGCTGCAACTGAACTGGTGCATTATTACACAGGTGTTCACATTCGGTATCTAAAATCTATTGCCTCATTTAAATTTACATTAAAATTTAGGTTCTTATGATCTTTTGATGTTCAAGCATCATTGACAGAGAAGTTTTCAAAACCCGCCTACTAAAAGTAATTTTATACTAACTAGTACAATCTTTTCTTTGATAGACAAGTTTCAAGCCAAACAATTTTTCAAAAGTTGGTCTACTTCCTCAATTAATTATTTTTGCAGGGAATTTCACAATGCGATGATCAAGTGGTAAATGCATATACATTTGAAACTTACCAGAAACCACAAGGCCCAACACTACCAGTGCCTGTATCAAATAAAAAAAGAGGCTAATAATGTCAGATTACATAAATATAGTAAATACATGGGCCCCCTCATAACAGAGAGTAACACTTTTCATTATTTCAGCGACATGAAAGATGAAATTTGGGATCACAGTCAGCCATAAACGAGGAATGTAATTCAGGCTTCAACAATGAATTCGAAATGCGTATAAAGTCAGTATCATCTCATTTTCACAAATAACAATATCCATCATTAGCGATCTGTAGATTTGTAACTTCAAGAGTTCAACTAAAATTTGAAATTAAACGAAATCGAATATAATTATATACTCCCTCAAGAATCCAGTTAATCATTTTATCATTTTTAGTTTCTTTCCTCAAGAAATACTGACACCCACATTCTAAACAAGGTTATAAACATGAAAGGACTACCAACAGAATGAGCTCGTCAAACTAAAACCGAACAAAGATACACAAGGCACTTACCCAACGGGTTTTTGAAAATTCACCCCATCCATGTGTTACATCAGAAAGATCCTTCAGAGTTGTCCCAACATACACTAGGGCAAAAGTAATTGGCTGCAGAAAGAGCACAAACGGGAATCAAGGCGATAATCAAATAAATGGAAGCATTTCTGACAAAACATGCATTAATTTGCGTTAAGGTATATGTAGCAGTCAATTTAGCATAGAATTTTTTAAAATGTATAGCTTTTCAACAGTGCTCAACTTAAAATGCCATTATTTCATTGGCAATTTAGCAATAAAGAGACAATATTTAAGTGTTCATACCATCATGCCCAACCATGAAGCTAGCATGTAATGTCCAATGGAGACTGGAGTCACGGATAAGAGGTAGTTCAACATGTTAAATGGAAGTAAAGGGACAAGCCGAAGCAGCAACACAATCTGTTCAACCAGAAGAGAAAATTGATTACATATATGTCCACCATATGAATGTAAAAATCAAACAAACCATCCGAATCGGACTTCAATCAAAGAGCATGCATCAAGAATAAGCCACTGAAGTTCACAGGATCAGTTGGGAACAAAAATGCAGACCTTGAACCCAGATTTCCGAATTGCAATTGCAACTGCACGGAACTGCGGATAGTCTTTCAACTTGGAAATTACAAATGACCTCCCAATCTGTTCATTGATGGATGGAGAAATAATAAGAAAGAAAATCTACTAGAAAAATATTTTTATAGATGTTTGTATGCACTAAAGGTATGATCAAAGTGAAAAACTAGAAGAAGAAAAGAAAGTTTCATCTTTGAGCCTCAAGAAACGCTGCTATTAGACTACAAATACTTACAGTTCTACCCAGAAGAAATGCTGCTCCGGCACCAATTGTAGCACCAATAGAATCAGCAACAAAACCCACTGGCAAGCCAAAGAGATAACCACCACCCAGCTGAAATGATACCAATTAGCACAAAAGGATTCAGTTCAGTTGGGAAAGCATAAGACGATGAAAATGAATCCCATTCATGCATTTTCAAAGAACTCCAAAATTTGGGCAAATTAATACATATGCTATAAGGGATAAAACTAAATGAAACAAACAGAGAACAAGAAGTAAGTATTATGCTAGTAATAAATATGGGCTTCAGAACAAGTATTTCAGAAAATTCATTACAAACACTTTGGCAAATTCAATGGCACACAATCTACAGAGATTTCATGATAACTTGGATAGCCATGAGGGGCATATAATTATTTTATGTATCCGTGTGACACTGGTACTGACAAAACAGTTCACTCTAATTGTAACCTCCCAAAAGAAAAAAAAAAAGAAGGAAACAAAATGAGAGATCAAAAAATGATTTATAGAAGGGGAACCTAATAATGGAATCCAGGGGACAATTAGTTAAAAGAATCGGGGAAATCAATGGATTACAAAAATAACATCTTGGACAAATTTGAATTTTGAAGTATTCCTGGCCCTTCCCTTCTACTTATCAAAACCAAATTTTCTACTTTCTTATTTGTTCTTTTCCCTCACACTAATTTGGAAAAGAATGAAGCTTAAGTTCTATATCTGAGCCACTCTAACTAGAGAATGCTGCGATAACTAGAAAAGGCCTGTAGATCAGTTGACATGTGGAAAGCTAATCAAGCAAAAAATCACAGCCAGAAAATGGAGGGGTATTAACCAATGAACTCCTTTATTTACCCCATGCAATCCAACATATCAACAGAAAACAAGACTTGTATATCTAATGACCATTACTGATGTTCTGGAATTGAAAACAATTTGTTGGAATTAGAGAACAAAATAAAATTGAATAATTAACGGAGATATGAATTGTTACCGTAAGTACTGAAGCTGGAACTGCCAGTACGGTTAGAGGAATATATGCAACAGCTCTGCAAGGTTCACAAAGCATGTGTGACTCAAAATGACATTCATAGTTACAATATTTGTGATACATTCTATAACCAGCTTAATATGTGAGAGTAAGTTAATTAAATTGAAGTTTAATAAATTAATATGCGTTACTGAGCAGAAAAGCAGTTGAAAATTGTCTTGCACCAACTAATACGCTAGATTTAAGCAATGTCTAAAAAGACCATGAAAATCAGTAAATTATATTGATGTTTAATAAACTAATATAAGTTTTTGGGCAGAAAAGAAACTGAAAACTGTCTTGTACCAACTAACTATGGTAATTTTGAGCACCCTCTAAAAAGTATAAGACCTATCCGCAAAGCTTACGATTGCTTATGAGCAGATCAAACTCTATTCTCATGACTTATCCACATCTCTTAGGACCCACAGTTTTTACCACTTTCTAATCACACATTCCTTATGACCCACTGTTTATAAGCACTTAAAAGCTTAGCCAATCAAGCTAAATTGAGTAGTAGGCATTTTCCCTTTGTGAGCCTCGAGGCATTTTGACCAACATCAGTACATAAAAACGTACTTACAGCACAAGAGGACCCCAAGGACCAAGATCTTGTTCTATCCATACTAAGAAGTCCTTCAACAACTGCAGAAAACAATTGTTTCAGCAAGAGGATGATAAAATACATAAGGAATAATCATTCATTCAATCTACAGAGATATTAATTAAAATCTATCTGTCAAGATAAATGTCTAACAGATCTATATACATTCTAGAACAAGTGGGAAAATATGTTTTTTCTAATGATAAATCAAATAACAAAGTGGCTTATACAGTAGTCATCAGAATGATAAACCAGTGAAAATATGTCTTTTCTAATTCGTAAATTGGCTTCTCTCTAACTTAGTTTTATCTTGGTTTATTTATTCAAATTTCAACCAGGGAAGCACCGGTTTTTAAAAAAATTCCACTAAGGCGATAATTTTTACGAAATTGAAGCAAGCTGAATTAGTTAAAAAACAGAGTACTCATTGACCATCACATCTCCAAGCAGAAGCCAGTACTTAAGAGAGGTCTAAATTCACATATAGAATACTAGATAGAACTCTGTTATTTTCTTAGTCAACCACCATCTTACAGAGTTTGTGCATATTGTTTACAGCTCATGAAGTCAAACATCCTTCAGGTACAACCAAGATATGGTAATCTTAAACACGCAAAAAATCAAAGGGAGAATGCATCAATTTACTGTGTCAATGCGATTCTTTTTTTCATTTTCAGACAAGTGTAAGAGGAAATATGCCAAACATCTAAATAAGCTTCAAAATGCAAACCCAATTCCCAGTAGGAGAAGGAAAGATTTAGCATTGACTCAGTTTTTCCAAGAAGATGTGGTGGTTTTACATAATTATCAAGGGATTACCCAATTATGATGATGCCAGATAGAACCCAAGATGAAGCATCAATATGGAGCAAGGGTATGTGAAAATGAGAACATCACACTCAAAAATTTAGACACCCTAATACCCTATCAATGTTTGATGTTCACAGGAAGGATGATAAAGTGCTTTTGGATGGAAGGTTTGAAAGTTTTGAGCTATATCATACAAGAAAAGGATAAAGAGTTTCTGAGAGTTCATGTGTTTCACTCAGCTTAAAAATAGTAGAAAGTATGATACTCGAACCACTCAAAAAAGAATGATCAGTAAGAAAAGAGCTTAACAAGTAAAGATAGGAATAAATTAACATCGAAACTCAGCGAATTAGAGTGTTGAACTGCATAGATAGATCATTGATTCATGGTGGGGGAAAGCATATAAAGAGTTGGAAGAATAGTTTCACATAATTGAATGTTTTAGACTGATTTCTTTGGTTTTTCAGTTTACATGATCAAGAGTGACAAACGTATTATTCTTTTACAATGAAGGTAATGGTGACTTTGATTTAATCTTTGTGGATTCATAAGATTTACACTATACTATGCATGAAAGGATTTGCAAGCCAGTAGGCATGGTTTGTTTAAACCTTAACAAAGAAGGGCCTTTGCATGCTGTTCCTAAAAAAACTAAAAAGACTTTTTGCTGGTGAACTGAACCTCATATAAAGAGGAAAAATAACCAGATTGGGTAATACACGACAATTCTCATTGATCGGTTATGGAAGGGGTAAAAAACAAATATTGATTGTTACTACAGAGATTAATATTTATTAGATCCGTATCAATATAGGTTTAGTAGCATTCATAATGAACACTAAAATTACTTTTGGAGGAAGAATGGAGCCAACGCAATAACATTACATAACTTGGAATTGCAAAAAAAATATTTTATCTTTGTAGACAAGAACATAATAAATAAATTCAATAACCATAAGTTCATTGGTGTTTAGAAAGTCTTCTTTTTGTAGTTTATTGACTTACTTTTGCCTCTACTTCTACTCTACTCATGAACTTGACACTGAAGTAAGATAAATTATCTCGAACGAAAAAATTGCTCTTTTACACAGGAAAACTTCAAATATGCTCAACAAACGTAATTGAAAAAGTATTCGTTTGTCCAAATAATTGAATGATTAATCACGGAACTGCCTCAAAGTTATATATAATTATAAAGACCAAATAACACTCATAAACAGTCCAAGAAAGCACAAATAAACAACATTAAGAAAAAAAAATCAAAAACCCACATGCAGAAAATCACTTAACAGTACAAGAAACGCTAAAATAAGAAAATATGACCAAAATTAAGCAAAAATAAAATTAGAAGACAAAACCTGACCTTTTCAACGGGGAGAGTAAGGCAAGCCGTGACAATGGCTGCAATTAAAAGCCAAAGCAAAAATATTCTAAAAAGAGAGATCCAACTGAATTTGAAAGCCATTTTGAATGAATTTGGGGAGAAGGAGAAACATAAAAGCTTCTTGCGCCAAGGCCTACACTCCTCTTCTTCTGGGTCCTCTGGTAAAGCTTGCTTCAATGGCAAGCGAGGCCTCAGATTTATTCCCCGTAAAGAAACCATTCAGATTATAAAAAATAATATAAAACAAATTGACCGCCCCAAAGAAAACCCAGAAAAAGAGTATGATCACTTTTCATCCCCATTCAATGGAAAAGTGCAAGGAATTTGACAGTTTGAGCTTACACACAGAGGCTAGAGTTCCAGTGTGTTACGTCGTAAAATGGTTTTCGGATTGTATATATCTCATCTCATTACTCATATCATCTATGCCTCGATTGTGATTGTTGACCAACTAATATAGGATTTCTATGTTTCGGTCCACACGGTTGGAGGACAACTGCATACGTTAGCACGTGCGAGTGCAATCTTCGTATTAAACATTTTTGTTTCTTTTTTAATCAATTTTTTTTTTTTGGCTTGCTTACTATGCAGTTCCATTATTTGATAAAAATTGATTTTAGAATAGTGTTTTTTGAAAAATGTGCGGTTAAAAAGTAAAGAAAATTTTGGAGTTCACATGTAATATTATTTTATCGAGAGAACGTGTGATTGATGAGAGAAAAAAAAGAACTAAAATTTAATGGGAACCAAACATGTGCTATATTACACTCAAAATTTATTGTAAGGTAACGAGCAATCAATTATTCAACACTTTAATTTTTATTTTAAATATTATATAATAAAAATTATATCGTAAGTTGATCAAACTTAATTTAATATTAGTTCAAATAAGCAAACTTATTAAAAGCTTATATTTCGGGTCAAATTAAGTCCATATTTGATTGCCTTTATTTGGAAAACATAATATTTCGAATAGTGATTTTAAAAAGAATGTGTGATTAAAAAGTAGAGAAATTTTTTTGATTTAAATGTAAAATATTATAGTATGTGAACGTGGTTGAAAATTATTATGTAAAAAAAAGAGTTTTCAAATAAAAGTTATCAAAGATGGTTTAAATATCTAGTCACATATTTTACTAATTTATAATATGTTTGTTAGCATTTAAATGAGTTGAACTTGGATGAAACTAGCAAAGTTTAAGAGCCTAGAAGTTACTTTATATATTTTTCTAACATTAATGTTAAATGTACGCTCTTTCCTTTACATTTTTTTTGACATTGTCTTTGATTTTCGAAAATTGTGGATGGGAAAACTGTTTTTTGTTTTTGAAATGTTAAATGCTATTTTGTCATGTGGTACAATTTAAAGGAAGATATAAAAGATGATATACATATAGCATGATTATATTTTTAATTGAATTGATTTTAAATAAAATTCTCCATTTCACATTTTTTATATTTACGAGTGGGGTG
>CAIGRP010125214.1:0-15311 GCA_903798385.1 Fraxinus cuspidata | reverse complement strand
ACTATCTAGCTAAAAAAGATAGATGTTAGGTTTTATAAACAAATTTTTGTCTTGACTAGGCCTCTTAAATGAAGTCCCCATAAATAAACTTGTACGTGTACATGACTTTTATCGGCCTTCGAAACTAAACTTGTTTTTGATGAACTTAGAGTCACTTATTTGAATTTTATGGATCATGGAATAAATACTATAAAATAAATAACGAATCATGCTACATGTAAAACATTGATTGACAATATTAATTGACAACCTCCTATTTAACATCATCATATCCATCCATTTTAAAAAATTATTTTTTACATCACATGCTAGAATTTTGACAACACATGGTTGTCAACCATTATTGTCAATTAATGTTGGACACTTAGCTTTATTCATAAATAAAACTTTCCTCGAACATATAAATATAAATACAACTTTCCTCAAACAAATAAATATAAATAAAAAGGCTTGTGATCTTTAAGAAGTTAAACCCCTATTTGACAATCATTATTTGAAAATTCTTTTTTCTACATGCTCATTTTTAACAACACATTCAAACAATAAAATATTCAACACGTAATCCAAAATTTTTTCCTACTTTTTAACCATACATTCTCTAAAAAATCATTATTCAAAACATCGTTTTTCCTAAATAATGGTCATCAAACATGGACTAAATATTTTATATAGACTTTGTCCGTTATGCTAGTGCGAGCAAATTTTTGAATCAATTTATGAAAAAATTCACGTATGAAGAAAAATGATTTTGACTGCAGAAATAACAGCCTTGAGAGGCATGCTCAACTACTTTCCACGACAAGTACATTCGTTACATGCTAATACAAGTGAACTAGTGTCCCAAAGAACCAGCTGACAACCTTAATAAAACCAGTTTCACCGTACTATTATTACATATATCTGTAAACAAGGAAAACTAACTTAGAAAGCATAGAAATCACCTAATTTTATGATGAAGCAACCGAATATATTTTATCACATGATGGTATATCCAATATTCTGCGAGATAACTTTCACTAGGTTGTTTGTTCTGTATAGCAGAGATGCCAGAATGCCTCCAACCGGCGATTCACTACAAGCAGAGAGCACAGAAGTTCCATGGTATGCCTTGCAGATGTAGCTTATGAAGTTCCGATAGTCCTGCAATCAGAGAGAAAATGTCATATACAGAAATCTTACATTCAACTATAAACATCTGGAAATCAAGTGGACTTCTAAAAAAGGCTCAAACATGATGTCATGGCCAGATGTCAGTCCTCTGTTTATTTGCGACCCAAGATTAAACTCAGGCTTCATTCTCCTTCCTCGGGCAGGTGGTCAGGGCTGCCGAGGAGGAGATAGGGAGTTGGAATTTAGAACATGATACTGTAATACATTATTAACTGAGAAAGTGCAAAGAAATGTATGGAAGTCATAGATTTGATGACAAAGGACTTTAAATCTTCAAGGGCTTATCAACGTTTCTCTTCACATAGCTATACAATCGTTTTCTTAACCTTAAAAGCAATTAGTAACACGAAAATATATTAGTTTTAAGAGAATGGAAGTAAAGAAAAACTAACATCATAAAGTGGCTGACCATCCACAGTTACCCATGGCACGTATCGATGAGGTGGTTTAAGATTGTTTGTTTCTGCTGCATATCCTAGTTCAAGCTGCACAAACGTAACAATTATAAAGTAAATATAAGAGCATGGAAAAGCATCACTACAATAATCAAGAAAGCAATGATGAAAATATTAGAAGCATGAAGTTCAATATAAACCATGTGGAAAAAAATTGGGCAAGGAATACTTTAAAAAGAACTGAAATTCGAAAATTATCATTTAACATTCGCTGAAGGTTCAGTGACTGTTTGACTGGCCAAAAAAACAAAAGCCTTTTCAGAAATAGTTCTTTCTATTCAAAGTTCTACACTAAATCAAGTCAACCATATTGAGCAATTTCTAGTGCCTGCTCTCGATAGAAAACGCAAAATTAAGAAATAAGAACCCAACAGGAAAAAAATTAGGCATCTCCTACACAAAAGACATACAACTTCAGATGGGCATAAACATTTGAATCTTGTCCAAACTGTAAATTTTCAACTCAATTTGTCACTTGCAATTAAATATTTTGAAATAAATAAACTTGCAATCTAAACGTTTGAAAGCCAGACAATTTAACATCCACCATTAGATTCAATATATCAAAGTAAACGAACATACAACGATGAATAAAAACACAGAAATAGCTAACCTCTTTTCCACGTCCACTGTTATAACAATTAGCCACGGGATTAGGATCCAAACCCAATTTCTCAAAACACGTTTCCCATTGAGTATAGTTCCCTTGGTAGACCAGACTCTCAATGCAGTAGATAATTGGAAAGTGCTCATTCTGCATCGGTTTTAAATGAAGGAATACAGTAAAAAAAAGGTATAGAAAACTCTACAACATTAGAAAATTGAAAAAAGCCTGGAAAAATTCCTTCAACCGAAATTACATCCTCTGTTGATAACATGAGACTACAATGTTAGAATTCAAGATTGCAATGAGTACAACGCATGCTTGGCTAAACTTAAATCATTTTCTTTTTATTAAATAAGTAAAGTAATTCTTATAGTGATCCAAATTGGAAATAAGTCACATATTTTTTCAAGGTTACTCAAACATGATCTGAGCTAATAGCAGCATATGTATACCATGACGCAGAAACAGAGTTTAACAGAACCAAGTATCAGAAACTTCTTGAATAGAGCAGCAAAAACAATATGAAGCGGTTAATTTCCTGATTCTTTTCTGTTCAAAGTCTATCTGACAAATTACTAATCTTTAATTTAAATGCTAAAAAGAGGTTCTTACCACATCAGGCCAGAGATCAATTGCACATGCCTCTACAGTGTTGAGTAAACATTCATATTTGCCATGCTGCAAACAAAACCAGAATCATATATAACTGATATAAGTGGAGACAACAATAACACTATCGGCATTTGTTTGGTAGGGTGAATTGCGTAGACTACACTATTAACGAAAGATAAATTTAATCTTGTTCATTATACTGTCTACTTTATCCACCTATCCGGTACTATATACTGAGCATGATGCCCCGATATGAGCTGCCATACAAATTGCACTTTCTATTTACAAACCGATTAAGAACAGAGGTAAGAGAAAAAAAAAATCAGAACCTGGCATATGAATGTATTGTCGCCTTGGAGTTTGGCATTGCCCCAAGGAACAAGATTGAGATCAACAATATCAATGAGTCCATTACAGAAAATTTTGGCTAAATCACCAATGGTGAAATTGGCACAATAAGGGCAAAGGGATTCGTAATAGAATCCCACTGATACTTTGTTGCAAGGAATAGATGAAAATGAAGTGATAAATAGAGGTTGATCAACTGAGAATAAGAAGCCTTTAGAGATGCAAAGAAGTTGGAATATCTACTCCTGGCAACCGTGATTTTACATAATTTTCCAGATGCATTCTCTTTGAAACACCTAGAACTGAAAATATTAAAGAAATGCTTTGCCTCAGATTCGTGGCGAAGTATTAGCAAGACACTACTTGTGAATATTCATTGGTGGGACCAAACAATTTTAACAACTTTCTTCTCACTATTTTCAAAACTTGGTTAAGTTATCTCAAAATCTTACTCGGTATATTCAACAAAAAAAAATTTACTCTTGGCAAAAATAAACACAATTTTTTCTATTGATAACTGTAAATTAAACCCAAAAAAGCGGTAATCTTTTTCTTGATATTTCTTTACATAATATTTTGGCACTCAGACTACCTTTTCCTGTGATAGATCCAAGACTCAGCACAGAAGAAAGGTAAAGGACGTAAGAATTGACAGATAATTCGTGTTTAACTACCCTATCTAAACGATACGCTATCAAAAATAAATAAATAATAAAAAAAATTTAGTTATTTAAATTCAGTAACAAATATCAGTACAAGCTGCATCCTTTTCATGTCTTACAACAGAGTGGCCAATTTAAAATAATGACCTAGAAATTAAAAAATCAAGGAAAAGGAAAGAAAGTTAGAAAGTTCGATTGATCTGGCTTTCAAAAAAGTTCAATTGATCTAACCTGACAAGTGATGGTTCCATTAGCTCGAATTTTGGCGTTGCCATAAGGGATGAACTTAAGCTGGGTAATAGCTATGAGTCCAGTATCAAACAGCTTGTAGAGATAGTTGACGATCAAATTGGAGCAGTAGGGACACAAGCTCTCATAGTATATCTCTAAGGTTACTTTGTCTTTCTCAGATCGGCCGCCATCAATGGAACGTCCCGAAGAAGGATTCACAAATAAACTAGAGATTATTAACAGAACCAACAGATGATTTTTTAGAGAGAGAAGTCTTCGATGAGATTCCATGGCGATTGGAGTTGGAGGCTTTGGTCCACTACTCTCTATTTTATACCTAGGACCAAGCTCAGTATAAAATAGTCTTCAAATAAATATCAATACCAAATGTGGAAATTGAGAATAAAAAATATTAGACATTAATATGATAATGTGCAAAAATTATTAACTTTTTATGCTATTAAAACGTAGTCTAATTTTTGAAAAATGTGGCGTAGCGATTTTCATCCTTACAAAAATTAATATCCGTCGATAAAAAAAAAAGAGAGAGAGATAGTCACGTATAAACCGCGAGCCCATGTAACAAACAACAAAAATAATAAGAAAATAACAATAAAAGAAAAGGTTTCCATCATCCCCACCACCTGATGAAACTTTTTCTTTTAGTTTGACATATTATTGATAATAAAAAAAAAACAAAAAATAATTATTTAACTTTTCCAATTAATGACTTATACTTCAATATATATATATATATATATATATATATATATATTATTTAAACAAATATTCGTCTCCTCAGCCCAATGTGAAAAATGCTGGATCAATCAATCCTCTCAAATCATGCTACATGTATAATTTTTATTGACAACATCACGTACATCCATTTTTAAAAATTGTTTTTTATATCAAAGACTCGAATTTTGACAACACATTGTTGTCAACCAAGGTTGTCAACATTGTTTGTACAACTAACTTTAATGATAATGTCAAATGTCCAAATAATTACTTTTTATATTTTTGTATAAATTTTTTTCTTCTTCAAAGTTTTATTTTCTACCTATTTCATTCCAAGTTTGACAAATTTTCCCCTTTAATAAATACAAAGAAAGAGAAACTACAGTTCACTCGCAAATTGACCGTAATTTTAGATGGAATTCGTTCAAAGAGCGAACTGCACAGGGCGTTGGCATGACTTTTGAAAAATCAAAAAAATAGTTTTGAGATTCAAAAGCAACTTTTGGATTCATTTGACTAATTTTATGCAAGTGTTTTCGTCGGTTAGAAGAGATTTTAGAGGAAGTTGGTCTAATATGATTTTTTCTAAAAACACTTTTGAATATGACGTACTTTTAAAAATTAGTTTTCAAACAAAAGTTAAGGTAGCTTTCTCAAAAAATTCTTCTAAAGGAAGTAAAAGTCATGTCAAACGGGCCTCTAATAACATAGCTTCGGAAAGTCCCGGCCAAAATCTAAAGATTTGGGACATAAAAAGTAAGAATTACAAATGTTTGGAACCATTTACATTCGTTGCCCATATTATTATACTAAACCTCTTAAACTTTACATACCTGCCAACTTTTTAAATTTATGAAGATAGATTAAAAAATATTTTATTTTTAAGGTTTTCCCTACGATTATATCCTCATTTCTTTTTTTTTTATTTTTATTTCGGAGCATTAAATTCATTGGAATTCATTTTTTAATTGCTGGTGCCAATATCTCGTTCTTCGACCTTCGTCAAACAATCCATAAAAAAATTACAGGAAGTCAAGTGCACATAGCAAATAGAAGTCAAATGCATGTACAGATATATATATGGATGGGCAGAGAAAAGTTTGGTGCGACCTCAGGATCATGGACTTCATCAACAATGCAGGGAGAAGCGAGGTGGAAGACACCGGTGGTGCCAGTGATGGCGGTGACAATGGAATCATAGTTAAGGACATCCATTTGGAAAAGCAGGAGACGAGATTTTGCTCCTTCCAAATCTTCCAAATGCTTCGTTTCTTTCTCATCCTCTGAGTAGTGTAACAACATTAAGAGCATGTTTAGCTAAGTTTAATAAAACGTAGGGAAACCATTTTTCTTGCCTTTTAGTAAAAAAAAAAAAAAGTTACCTGAGGATGTTTGGCTAAGCTTGAAAAGATTATTTAAAATAAATGTTCTTTGATTTAATGTGAAAATTGAAAATAAGTAAATTGATACTAAAGTGTTACTATCAAAGAAATAATCTTTTTTTTTTACTTAAAATAAGAAAAGTTGAGTTATCCAAGAAGGTTTGGACACAAAAGTTTCTCATAAACAAGGACTTTAGAATTAAAGTTTTTAAGCTTAACCAAAAACATGCTATATCGAGTTAATTGTCCCATCGATCATTGAATTTATGTCAATATTTTTGATTGCTCATTGAATTTTAAAATATCGAGTTTTGGCTACTAAACATATCCAAATGTTGAACGTTACTCACTGACATAACATCTGTTTCAAACCGTTAATGGAATAAATAACGTGGCTAATGAAATACACATATGGCACCTTGTCTTACCGTTAACAAATTGTCACATCTTCGATTGCTCATTAAACTTTGAAAAGCGTTTTAGATTGCTCATTGAAATTTGAGGTGGTCAAATTTGGCCACTAAATTTATAAAAATGAGGTTGGATTGTTGTTCGTTAAATATGTGTACTGCAAATGCACAAATTACGTAAAAGTAATAAATTGGACAAACAAATTTGGGTTGTCGATCCCATGAGAAATGGTTAGTCAATTACACAATAATTAAATTTTATTTTAATATATTTTTGTAGAATCTTAAGTTATTTTCATCATTTGAAAAATTCAATTTTTTTGTTAAAATCAAATTAAATTAAAATTTGAATTCTACAAAAAAAAAAAAAAAACAACTGGATTGCGTTTCGTTACAAAAATCCAAATTTTAATTAAATTTACTGTGTATTCGTTGCAAAATTCATTTAATTAAATTTATTGTGAGTTTCGTTTCAAAATTCAAATTTTATTTTAATTTCATTTTAATAACGAAACACACAATNAAAAAAAAAAACACACACACACACACACACAAATGGATCGTGTTTCTTTAGAAATATCCAAATTTTAATTAAATTTACTGTGTATTCGTTGAAGAATCCATTTAATTAAATTTATTGTGAGTTTGCTTACAAAATTCAAATTTTATTTTAATAACGAAACGCACAATAATTTTGAAATTTCAAATGATTAAAATAGTTTAAAACTCTATAAATTATGTTAATAAATTTAATTATTGTGTGCTTGAATAATGATTTATTGTCTGATGTCCAATTTATTACTTTTGTGCGACTCGTGCGCTTGCAGTACACATTTTTTAACGACACAACAAGCCGACATCATTTTTATAAGTTTAATGACCAAAATTCAATCACCTCAAACTTAGTAAGAAATCTAAGACCTTTTTAAAAATATAGTGAACAATCGAAGACCTTTTTCAAAGTTTAAAGAGCAATCGAAGACGCGATAATTTGTTAACAGCGTGACGTCCCGTCACATGTGCATTCTGTTAGTCACGTCACTAATTTTGTTAAAGATTTGGAACGGATGTTGTATCAGTGACTAACATCCAACGTTTGAATAAGTGTAGTGACCAAAACTCGACATTTTACACTCGGTGAGCAATCAAAGTCACGTACGTAAGTTCAATGACCATTAGGACAATTAACTCTACTCTATCAATGCAAATTAATCACCACGAAGAAGATAATGTCCGAGAACAAGAGTATATAACTGAGATATTTGACAGTGGCATGAACAGTGTATCCACGTTCGAGGAGGAGACGGACCAGCCATGAACCAATGTAGCCGCTGCCTCCTGTTACGCACACCGCTTCTCTTTCTCTCTTTGCCATTTCACTACCACACACACACTTAGCCCCAGTTCTCCAGTTCATTTTTCAACAGTTGATAAGCCTATGAATAAGGGTGAAACTAGCACAGAAATTTCTTACTTAAGAGCATTACGGTGTAACTAATGAATTGTATTTCTATAACAGAAATTAATAAAAATGTAATTTACCTGCAGTTTTAATGATCATATGAAACTGAACGGAGAAATTTGGAATTTTGGAGACATAATCAGAGAGAGAGAGAATAACGGGTGAGAGAGAGCGGGAGACATAACGGCGGAGGCTTCCTGTGGCCGTTGGAGAAAACTGGGTATGGATTGGTTCAAGTCATTCTGCCAGAAGTTAAAGAAAGGGCGGCCGGCCGGGACGGCCATGGTTGGCCCACCTCTAGTGATGTACCTTTCGGACCTGAAGGTCCAGGCCTAATATTAAGACCTTCTTTGGTTGCTATTATTTAAGAATAACAAAGTTTTGAAAAATTAATTTTTTGAGAATGTGTAATTAAAAAATATGGTAAATTTTAGATTTACATACAAAACATTTTGTTGCGTAAATATATAGTTGAAAATGAGTTTGAAAAAAAAAAGAGTTACGAAAAAAAAAAAAAAAGGATACCAAACCGGGGCTAAATTGCTTGTAGCTGTTAAAAACAAAAAAATTGTCCGTACGTACGTGACGTCACGTAGGGTTTGATTGTAGCCGTTACAAAACTGGTAGAAAAGATTGTGAATCTCTTATAACATTGAACTTCTATGCTACGTATATAACTCTGATTTGCCAATTGTCACTTATGAAAACATTATGTGACTTGATTCTTATTCTTACAATTGCTGCTTATTGTTAATTCAGCCATTGGAATCGTTTTCAAGATTTGCAGAGTGGCTGGCATAATGTATAACTGAAGAATATTACGAACAGAAGACTATTTGTTGATCAATTAGTCTTTGAGATAACGTTCTTGGGTGACGGAATGACTTAGCAAAATATGTCCATATTATATTCCAGCCTGAATAGTAGAGAATTTTGAAATAGATTACCATTTAGCAAAAATGAGAAGTTTCTTACCTCACTGGGGGTGATCGAATTGATGGAGCAGGTGAACGAGGAGACCAAAGATCACGAATTCGAATACCCTGCCAACACTTTCTCGGTCGAGCCCGTCGCACCGGACTTGCCTAGTGCGGTTTATCTCTCCTATGTGTTTCGCGGGTTACTGTACATGGAGCGATGTTTACCCAGTGCGCACTCACGAGTAGCGGCTGCGGGTTTCTACGTAAAAAAATAATAAGAAGTTTCTTGAACAATATCAATAAGTAGGCGGGTGTTATTGGCAACAGGGTAAACACTAACTCGTATCAACACTTGCACCTTTAGAGGTAGTGATTCAAAAGATTTATATTTTTATTGACGGAAGAGATGGCACAGTTGGGACAATAGACGAACCCGTTGACGCAAAAAACACTATTTTGATGGTTCAACAAGAATTCATGGTGGATGCGTTAGGTGACACAGGCGTGTGCAACCCCTGTGCGGCCAGTTAAGGGGATTCGACGATGGACCGTACCGTACTGAATTCCTCTGAGGGGTGTGGCAGTAGAGATTAGTGTGGGAAGACAATTTTGTGTTGAGACGAAATTCAACACAAATCCTTTTGCTCCCTTTTGTACCAAAATCTTTCACGAAAGCTGGAGGATTTAATGGTATTATGAATGACATGTGGGCTACAATAGTAGAAGGGAAGTGTAAAACTGTTTCTATAGTGTAACTGTACAAGAGTTAATTCCCCAAAAGTTAAACATGAACTCACTAAATTATTTTTCATCTTTATAAAAATAAAATGTCGATCAAAACAAACGAGATAATACATGAGATAAATGATGAGCCTACATAACATAACAAACCAAAAATTTTAATGATGCAACGTGGAGCAATAAGAAGAAATTACGAACAAAAAAAAAAGGATCACGAAAACATGTTGATTCACAAAGAATACTGCCAATTTAGAAGTCAGATATTCGTAGATTTTTCACAAAGAATACTGCGAATTTAAGCGACAAATTGAAAGAAATTCAATATTTGAAGAAACTTCTCACTGAATTTTATTATAATCATAACTCATTTATTACGGCTTACCACTCTTAATTAAAGCAAATAATTAAAGCAAAATAATGATAACGACTATAATTTAATTCTAGATAATGACTAAATTCTAATTAATGACAAAAATTAAAAAGTCTTGAACGAAATTGAATTTTAAATTAGTTTACTAATAAAAAAAACTAAAAGATAATTTAAAACTCCTAATTGTAAATGAAATGAAATATAAAACATAGATAAAAATTGCATACATTAAATTGAAATCAGCCATACATTCCTCAGTTTTATTTTCATTTTTATGCTGATTTCTTTAATTTCCCTTGAAAAAGCATATGCATTCAAAAGGTACCAAACAACTCAACAATCAAACCAGAAACTGCCGGCACAAACAGACCGGTTTATATAACAGAAGATGCCTTTGTGTATAACACATATCATTACAACATAAGTATACAAGCATACAGTTTCATTCACCATAATTATCCTCACTCACAGCGAGAATTCCAATTTAAGGTAGTACATTTATAAGTTCAAAGCAAGAATTATTTTTAAGAAATAAAGCCTTTGCTCTTCAAACTCTGGACAGAATCCCTAATAATCTGCTCCATGGGAATAAATTCGAGACCCAAGTCTATCAACTTCTTCGATGCGTCCTTGGCCCTCAATAACCCAGGCTGAGTATCCTTGGGCAACCTACAAAAGTGAAACACAATAGGCAATACTCTCATTTGAGAATCATTAACAGGAATGACTGTGCAAATATATTGAGAGAGCAATTCAAGAAAAACAACAGAGATACAAAATTAAAAGAAAAAGAAGTAAAAAACATGCACTTTTTTCTTTTTTTAATTCACGGGAACGAATTTTGAAATAGCAACCCACGGCCAAAGAAATGGATATGGGAGTAAACAAGAAAAGGAAAATATTCTATTATAATGAAATTGGACTAGTCTACAAACACAATTTATATTTCACCAACGCTTCACAGTTCAAACTTGTGGATATTTTGCAAGAGTATGCAAACAGGGCCACTTACCTTGGAACCTTGTACTCTGGGAAAAGGTCCGCCACCTTAGCAGCAAAATCACCATAATGAGATATTGCTTCAGCACACAAGTGCCTTCCAGTTGCTGAATTGTTCTCATACACCAGTATGTGTGCTAGAGCAACATCTTTAACATGGACAGATCCAATAAAGAAATCTTCATATACGTCAGTGCAACCTTTAACCCAAAGAAAAAATGATAAGTGACCTCAACATTATTCCCAAGCATATAATTCTGCCATGAATGAGTGCAATTGTTTTTTTCATTATTTTTTTGAACCAATTAGCAAAAAGATCAGTGCTTGCTTCTGATTACTTACTTTTGCAAGTAAGATTCTAATCTTGAAACTAAGCATGAAAACAGATGGAGTGTAAAAAGGAGTTGTACAGATAGATATCTGTTCTTGTTAATAAATTAAACAACAGTTCATGCTCATCACTAATCTCAAATTAGAATTACCCTGAAGAAGGCGTAGAAGCATCAGCATGCTAGCATTTAATGCCGGAGGGATAATTGGGCCCAGTACTGTTCCAGGATTTACCACAACTATATCCAATTTCTTTTCCTTGGAAAATTCCCAGGCAGCTTTTTCAGCCAGTGTTTTAGAAAGGGGATACCATAGCTAACACACAGAACAACAAAATTCCATCACTGTATTTACCAGCATAAGATACAGAAAGTATTTATTACAAGAATAAAAGCATGCACAATGGGTGAAAATAGAACATTTGGATACCCATTCACCATAATATAGGACTTCAATATAGAAGAAAAATCACATATCAAAAAATATAGAAGAAAAATCAAAATGGCTACTCAGAACATTTCTGAATTAAAACTATTATACATATACTCTTAAACCTGTAATGAAAATTGAGAAAAAAGAAAAATGCGAAAACTAGTTTCCTTTGTTTATACGCATATCTTGTTCTTGCCTACTCAACATTGTTCTCTGAATTTTGGCATACTTCTTTCTTTACCATGGAAAAGAGCATCAACATGCATATATATAAATTCTTCCTAAATCACTTTTCACCTTCCCTCCCTTATGTTTGTCCCCCTGTATGCATTTTCTTTGTTACATTAACAAAACTGCAACGAGATAGTTTCAGTAAACAACATTGATAGAAAGTGAATTGGACATCAGTGGTTGACTTTTCTAGATCATTTATCATATTTGTACAAGTTGACAAAATCAAGTCTATTCCCAATAATAACATAACCCCCATATCATCATTCTACTTCTTCTAAGTTCATGTTATCTTGACCTAACTACATGTCATGCACTCTTTTTCTGCCTTTCCATTTTCAATCCATGCCCTTTACTTTTGCTACTTTATCATCAAGCACGGTCACTCAACTGAGATTGGCTGCATGAAACATTTCCCTTCTTTTCCTTTTCTTTGTGTACATCCTTCTTTATTTTTGGTTAATGTATAATATGCAGAAATAATCAGTAGTCAATTGCACCTACTCGCAATTGGCTATTTTAAAGAAGGATAATAGCAACTTCCACATTTTTTCCTTTTCGTGTTTGAAACTTCAACAGAAATAGATATTAGCATATCTCCCAGCGTATGATCTGCCTCGTGAAACAAGTATACGCAAAAATCGAATAGAGATTTCTTTTGTTTTCATATACATGCTCCTCATCGACCAACCTAGATGTGAGCCTACCAAGCAGTTTTGAAATCAAATTACCGCTATTCTTTCATTTTTCTTTTGGATAACATTGTAATTATAATTTTGATGCTGACAAAATCTATCTTTTTATACGTATATAAGAGTAGTACATTAATTTATTCTTTTGTGACAGCAAAAGAGAGACAGTACCCCCTTCTGCCTGCAATATTCTTCATCCGTCCAGCACTCCTCATTCTTGACAACATCGGCTGGCCAATTCGGGCTTGGGGCGATGGAAGATACGGATGAGGTCACCACCACACGCCTAACCCCGAGTTCTTTTGCTGCCGTGAGTACATTAATTGTGCCTTTAATTGCTGGTGCCAATAGCTCATTCTTCATCCAAAAATCCAAACAAAAATACAGGAAGTCAGCATTTAGCATAGTACTAATAGAATTCATATGCATGTACAGATAGATATGTGGATGGTAGAGAAAAGTATGGTGCAACCTCAGGATCTCTGACTTCATCAATAATGCAGGGAGAAGCAAGGTGGAAGACACCTGTTGTGCCAGTGATGGCGGTGACAATGGAATCGTAGTTAACGAGATCCATTTGGAAAAGCAGGAGACGAGATTTAGCTCCTTCAAAATCTTCCAAATGTTTCGTTTCTTTCTCATCCTCTGAGTAGCATAACAACATTAAGAGCATGTTTAGCTAAGCTTAAAAAAGTAGGGTAACTTTTTTCTTACCTTGTAGTGAAAAAGGTTAATTTTGAGGATATTTGGATAAGCTTAAAAAGATTACTTAAGTGAATAAGTAAGTTTTAAAATAAATGTTCTTTGTGAAAGTTGAAAATAAGTAGATTACTCATTTTGATACTAATGCAAGAGTTACTTTCAGAGAAATACTCTTTTTTACTTAAAAATAAGAAAAAAGTAAGTATTTGTTAGGACACAAGTTACTTAAAAATAAATCACTCTTAGAATTAAAGTTTTTAAACTTAGCCAAGCATGCTTTATCAATGCAAATTAATCACAACGAAGAAGATAATGTCCAAGTATGAGAACAAGAGTATATAACTGAGATCTTTGACAGTGGCATGAACAGTGTATCCACGTTCGAGAAGGAGACGGACCAGCCATGAACCAATATAGCCGCTGCCTCCTGTTACGCAAACCGCTTCTCCTTCTCTCTTTGCCATTTCTCTACCACACACACACTCACACACTTAGCCATAGTTCTCCAGAAACTCAGCTTTTGTTTTAAACAGTTGATATTCCAATAAATACTGGTGAGACTAGCAGAGAAATTTCTTAGAGTATACAACTGATGAATTGTATATCTACAACGGCAATTAATAAACACTTAAATTACTTGCAATTTTCATGATCATATGGAACTGAACGAAAAAAATCGGATATTTCGGGGACAGAATCAGAGAGAGAGAATAACCAGCGAGAGAGGGGGAAGACATACCTGCTGAGGCTTCCTTCGGCCGATTGACTTCCGATCGGAGAAGATAATTGGGGATGGATTTGGTTTTGGTCATTCTGGGACTGTGGCCAGAGGTTAAAGGGTATGGCGGCCCACCATGGAGGGCCATGGTTGGACCACCTTTAGTAATGGACCTTTGGGGTCCGACTGTTCAGGCTCAATAGGTGTCTATCTTTGAAATTTAGCCCAGTGGAATTAAAATTAGATATTTACTAATGATTCATTAAGCCAATGTTGGATGAGGATTAAAATTAAATTTTTAATAGATTTTAATTAAAGTTAATAAAATATATGGTTGAAAAGGTATAGATCACATAAAATGTGTGGTTACGTAGATTAAAATCAAGATTTTACAATACCAAACTGGGTTAAATATGTTATCGATTAATTTTAATCATATATTTTATGGGATTCGCGACTTTTCAATCAAATTTCATCATTTTTTATTAAAATTTACTAAATGTCTTATTTTAATCTAGGACATATCTATCTGTAGGGTCTAAATGTGGCGATTATAAAATTGATAGAAGAGATTGTGAATTCAAATTTTTAAAGAATGTGATTAAACTAAAACAGAGAGTGACTGTTGAGGAATTTTAGAGTTATGTGTTGTACCAATTTTTGGTTTGATCGTCCACTCTGGTCCCGCGAGACAATCTTCACAAACAATTGAAAACACCAATACTATGTTGATAGAATCTTTATTTTCACACATTTCCCTTGAATTCTTGATACACTGTTTTTTATATGATGAATTTTTTTTTTTTTTTACCAGTAATCAGAAATTACTCTAAATGAATTGATTATGGGACATGATTAATTAATAATATAGAGGCAACACTTGAGACACCCTTTGCTAACTCTTATTTTCATCCATGTTCTCATCTTACCCGGTCCAAATACGTGTCATTTGAACTCGATTCAATTCAGCTTGTAAAAGAGATATGATTCATATAAGATACAAAGAATCACATTTTAGCTAAAACTAACGATATAAAAGAATCACGTTTAGCCCCTCTTTTCAAAAAAATATATTTCTTCAAATTTATTTTCAACACAT
>CAIGRP010125202.1:0-10654 GCA_903798385.1 Fraxinus cuspidata | reverse complement strand
AAATCTCCGTGGGAACGATACTCGGACTCAAAAAAGTCCACTTTATTACTTGTTAACGAACCGTACACTTGCCGTGATTTTAATCCGAAATATATTTTCGCATAACACCAGGTAAACTCTGGTGTGTTTTGTAACTTCTAATGCTTTATAATTCGGTACATGATGCTCTATGTAGTACGGACACGTGTCCGACGTGTCCGTGTCGGTGCTTCATATTTTTAATTCAAAATTAATATTAAATAACAAATGAATATCCATATTTAAAAGAATTCTACAAAAAAATTAGTAACAATTATAAAACTAAATTATAAATGAATGATTTTAAAGAATTTAATCAACGTGTTATATCAGTACCTTTTTGAAAAATCAAACTGATACGCATGTGTTTGTGAGGATGCATCATGGCGTAGCAACAATTTACTTGTGTACCTCAATAATCCACGTTGACATGGCATAACATCCATAGTTAAGATCGATCAGTTTCTTCTTATCTGTACATTTTTTCCCTCTTTTTCTTTACACTGATTTATTCCTTCTCTATAGGCTCCTTTCTCTCTCTTTTTTTTTTTTATCAAATTCATAAAACATGGATTCTGGTTTTCCATTTTCACTTTGGCTTTTGATCATGGTTACAAAATGTGCTACACGAGTTCCTTGATTTTTTAGGATAAATATTGAAAATCAGATTCTATGTTCTTGCAGAATGTATTTTCTTGAAAACAATTTGGTGACTATTTTAGTATATCATCATCTCCTCTTTCTTAATAAATTCTGACGTCACATTCCAGTCACCGTATCAGTTTAGGAAGCTGCTGATTCCGAACCATAATATTCTTATCAATGCCTTGTCCAACAAACTCTTTGTCGATCTATAAACTTTCATGAAAATTCCCTCACGCATCTTTGATCATTGCAGATATATAACATTCTACAATGAATAATTGAGGCCCAATCATGTATACTTTGACCTCTGCTAATGATGTCAAATGTTTGATAGAGAAGGGTATATAGGGATAATGTTATCGGATTGGATGATGCAGTGTAAAGTTTTTCAGCAATCCGCCGCATTATGTTTGCCAACATCTATAAGAGTCACGATGGCCTTAGATTTGTGATGCAGCCCACATGAAGTGAACATACTTGGCCATAAAAGACCATCCCAGGACCCAAAACAAAATCTGGCCTAATCTTGGTTAATACTCTAGTCCAGGTCAAATGCATGCTATTATTATTTTTCCAAGGCTTTGGGATTGTGTTTGGTACTTTTTGTGATTTCAGTGATCCTATGGTAATTTTAGATTTTCACCTTACATTAGGATTTTTTAATTGTAATTTCTAGATTCTCCTCTAAAATTTTGTTTTAAAAATTTGTTTGAGCTCATTATTTTCTGTACACTAATAATTACTTGATGATTTTAATCTAATCTCAATGATCCTCAAATTCACCTCAACAAAGGAAGTTGCCTACACTTCTTTCATGTCTTGTGTCCAATCCTTTCGAACATGCCTATTTTTCTATGGCCATCATTAAACTGGTAGAATTGATTAAGCATTACATTTCCTCATTTTTGAATACCATTTAGATTCTACTACTTGATGTGGGTTGGCAAATTTTCAAGTTGAACCCTTCTGCTGGAAGCTGTCAATGAATGTTAAATATACACAATAATATTCCATAAAACTCGATACCCCTCTATGTGAGAGGTTATCACATTATAGAACCAAAATCATAAGTAAATATGGTAAAAAGCAATCTATCTATATATGGTATATCTTCGACGATTTCCGTAATCTTATTCAATTTCATTAACATCTCCCCTCAAATTGATGTTGGTAAAAGTATCAATTTGCAATCATGAACTGGCGATAGTGATAATATTTGTGCTCACGAAGTAGAAATTCAAATCAAAGCAATCATCTACGAAAATTAGTGATGATGAGAGACTAAGAATAACAACTAGTGCAGTAACCAACAAAGAACACTCCAAAGATACTCTAGAGAACTCGCATTCTCGAAGAAGAATTTTCAAAAGAAATTCACCAAGTGTGCTGACACATACAATGAGTTTTATCTGTCAAAAGAACTTAGTCGAACACATAATTCGGGTTCCGACAAAAGCTCTAACGTCAAAACACTGGCCAAAGCTCCAGATACTACAGGTGGAAGAAATCTCACAGAACAGCCTACACTAAAAACCTAAAGATGGTCCTCTTTCGAGAAACCAAAACTCTAGCTCATCACCTGAACAACCAAAACTCAATGATTTGCACTCTCATGTCTCTCTCCTTTGCATTCTCATGCTCACCATTATTTTGCTACTATACTAAAGAAGCACCATAGAAAGGTGAAAAAAAAAAAATCAAAGCCCAATCCAGAAAAAAATGTTAATATCTCTGCCTAAACTTTATCAGCCCACAAAAAAAAATCAGATTGCGAGCACAAACAAGCTTCAACCCAAAATCAGCCCACTCAATAGCCCACTAACGATTCCACACAAAACTGACTCAAATCAGCCCACTTATCCAGAAGTCCATCAACGCCATATAAGTTACACACTATTTTCAGCCTAATACCAAAAATACACCCCGCCATCAACATAAGCTGACCCATTAACCCAGTCGAACCCATTACCTATTAACACAGCCCATATCCACCATCTTCATCCTCCAAACCTTATTATAATCTAACCTGCCGCTAACCGCAGCTTCTGACTGACCACTCCGGCACCCACCATATCAAGCACAATCGCCGTCTCAGCCCCACTCGTTGTCACCAATCTGCCACCACCTCTGCCACTTCGACAACCACCACCAGCCGATATTGCACCCTTTCCCCTCGACCGAATGCCGGCCTCTACCATCATCGCAGGCCACTGCATAGCCAAATTCAATAGGTTTGCTTCAGTTATTGGGACTAATACTGAGACCAAACTGATGAATATTTCTTTGGGTACTAGAATCAGAACCTTGGCGAGAGAATTGTACACTATTTCTACCTTTTGTTGTCGATTTTGACTTTGACTCTCTCTCTCTCTCTCTCTCTCTCTCTCTATATATATATATATATGTATATATATATATATAATTTTTTCTTTTTTGGTGGGTAGATATACGCTAGACTTGCAGAGGGAAAAAAATATAGATTATCTCTCGGTTATTTGTCGTTATGGAGAGATTCTATGGGAAAGATATAATAGACGAGGTGGAGATATTTATTTGACTTGTAAAACTGCAGATTGAAAAACAAATTTAATGAGAGAATGATCGTGTTTATTCAAACAAAAAAATTTGGCTGCTCGCCGGAAAAAGAAACAATTGATTCAATTTGACGAAGCTCCTCCCGCCTTGAGAAAACCTAACCAAGAAAACAATAACAATATCTCCTGGATGTTTATTAAGAGTACTTATATGCAACAGAAGCATTTTGAGTCAACAAATAAAATACCTTGTTCTAATAATTGTCTCCATCTTTTTTTTTATCAACTTTTATTTTCTCTTTGTCATTGAATAGATTTCGATTTTGTTTAATAATGATGTAGTTTTGATATCTACATGAAATTTATCTTAGAATTTGTCTCGCCGGATAATTTTACTTTTAATGGATTTCAAACTACCATGAGCACGAGACTCTCCTTCAAGAGAAAAAAGATGAAAAACTCTCAAAAGAGGAGCAGGACATGGCTTGGGAAGTATATCAGAAAACCCTTGAATGGGAGGAGGTGCAACGAGGTTTGCCAGATGAATGCGCCTTTCACCAGCAGCAAACCTATGTTGCTGGATCTGCATTGGAGCAGCAGCAGCAAAAGCCCGTTGCTGAATCTGCATTTAGCCGAAAACGTCTGCCTTCTACCTCTGCTCCTGAGAGCGAGCGTATACAAAATCGTATGGTGCTGTGTAAGTGCATGAACCTTTCACATTTGCTTATGCTGAGGAGTCAAGGAACAAAAATTGGATGCAGCACTGTATGTGGGGAGTGTGGTGACGAAATTCATTGGGAGGAGAGATGGTAGACCGGGTTGATAATTCTTTTGGTGTAATCCGACACAACTTCATATTGCTTTTTGTTTATACTTTAACATCGTTTTGAGATCAAATGTCAAAGGTTTTTGTTAAGTTAATTTATGGATTTTCACAAAGCTGTGAAAAGACACTTTTCGCTACAGTTCATTGGCATTGCAATTATTGGGGAGATCCGGAAAAAGCTTGAATTTTTTGTTTTTTGTGGCTCATAATTGGCTGTATAATGTTGTCTGAAAGGAATAATTATGCCTTTTTGATGTGTGTAAATTATTGTAAACTATATGTTATATATATATAGTACCTGAAGGCAAGCTTTTCCTTCAGTCAGAATTTAGAAAACTTGTTGTCAAGTTGGTTGATTTTATCTATGTACCAATAAGGAATAACTGAACAAATTGGCATTACTGTTGTACAGGTGATTGCATATATCCAGAAAACAAGACGTACATGCCATCAACCAGGCTAGAAGAATGATAATACGAAAAAAAAATGAAAACCGTTGCGTCCCCCCGCTTGTTTACAAAGCAAATTGATAAGTTATAGCTGCAAACCTTAAGATATTATTATTACGAAGGATGAACAAAAATCTGGAACTCTAATTCTCCTCTCTGTGGTTAGCTAGCCCCCAAAAAGTAAACAAGAGCAAGGTTAATATTGACTTTAACTGAATGCTCGCCTAGGGCCTCTACGAGTAGGGATTTCTATTGGCTAGCCGGTTTGAGAATGTTTGCAGCACCTTGACTCAATTTTGGCAAGTAGAAATCCTAACGTGCTGCTTCAATGGATTATAAATTAATCGTCTTACTTTTCTATTAAAGAGAAAATTTGAAGAAAGATCTCACCACTAAATGGTATAAGCAATCCCAGGTTGCTCCCATGTATAAGTCAATGATAACAACAGTATATTAAGCCTCATTTTTAATAAATTTGAGGTCATTTGGGTTAGTAGTTCTATTGGTCATTGAACTTCTTTGTACTTCACTAGAATCTAACTTTACTCCAGTTTGTGTCCCTTTGGTTACTAAACTATCAAAAGTGATATCCATCCATCATTGAAGCGAATACTGAAGAGGTCGCTGACATAGAAAACAAAAATCTATGGCAACGCTGTTAACTTTGTCCAACTATGATGCAGCACAAGTGTTGGTTTTAATTTGTCATGTGGGCTTATATATATATAGAAAATATATTGAAGGGGAAGATCCAAAACTTACAATCAAGAATAGAAAATCAACAATCAAGAAGAAGGAATTGGACTCGAATTATAATTCCATACCATATTAGGACTCTATTTTAGACCTAAATTTCATTTTATAAATAAAAATCTTGCATTCAATTAAAAAGCAATGCTAGATATATAATCTTAAGATAAAATTACACATAAAAATGCATTGATCCTCAAGATTTGTATTTCAATTTGAGATTCGAAGATTGAAGAACACAATTGGTCAAGAGATTTACAATCATTCAAGAAAAGTATGAAGATCCATTATTGGGAATTGGGTACTGAAGAACAATAATTGCTTGGATTATTTTCTTTCTTTATTGCAATAAACCGATGATATTTTTAATCCTTCTATTTTTAAATTTTATTTATATGATTACCTAAAAATTGGTTTCTAGGATGAATGACGTAGCTTAAATTAATACTTATTTAATTCAATTGATTTCATTCAAGTTTAATTATGTGTTGTTTACTTATTGTGTTTTAATTTCATTCAATTGTTTAGTCACCAATTGTTTGATTTAAGGAAAGTATTGAGATTGAGAGGATATATATTTGTCAAGTTCGTGCAATAAGTGACATAGATTTCATAAGAGATTGAAAGATAATTATATTTTATGTAATCATAATTGAATTTCTATAAATTAATGCATTTACATGTGTATGAATAGGGAAAGTTTTGCTCGAGAGAGACTATTAGCTAAAATTGGTTAATTATATTATTAATACATATGAAATGGGATAGGTTGAATGAATTTGGGTTAATTGTATGTTAAGTGAAATCGAAATTTCTAACCACTTAATCCCAAAGCTCTCTACAAATTAGCTAGGTTTAGATTGATTTAGATTAGCTTAGTATAGTTTAGTTAGAACGTAAAACCTTGATTTGTTAATCTTTCACCAAATTATTTAGATTGAATCTAGACTAGGATAAAAAATGATAGTAAGTAATTAGTCTATGTGAGTTGATATTGAGGGCTAAAAAAACTTCTTTATTTTTTGTTACGATCCGTATACTTGCGAAATCACGCGATCACATATTAATTACAAAAACAATTCTGAATTGATGCAACATCATCTCTAATTAAAGTTTTGAAAGAAGATAGAAACAAACATTGAACGTCTTGAATCTCTTCAATGACTCCTTGATCAATCTATAGATTCTTATTCTTCTTCAACCCAAGTAATAGATGTATGAAAGTGATATATGGATATGATTTATATCAAAGCTGTAACACCCCAAATTTCATAAACTTTGAAATGTTACCAGAATTCAATTTTCTTTGCATCAAAGGTTGAACGATAAAATCATATTTTCTAATAAAAAAATAATTGGAATATTCATAATTTTAAACTAAATATGAAAATTTTATCGTTAAAAAAATAACATAATCACTAATTAAATAACATATCATTGAACAAATAAAACTAGCTACTAAATTAAAGAAAAAAAACTTAATGTTTTCATTTCTTCAATTCCTCGGCAATGCACATCGCCATTCTGCCACTATTTCAATTGACTCGGACTAACCTGTAAAATTTTGTAAGAGTATTCAAAAATACCCAATAAAATATTTGTAGTTTCCATACACAATTATATAACAATAAAATAAAAACTTCATACCACTCTTCTCTTATGGAGTATATCGATGACCAAACGACACACCCATCTCAAGTCATCTTTAATTCCTGTATGATCTCATATCTGTTATTAAAGAACTCTTAAGTCCACTAGCAATTCATGCATAAATTACTGAATATAAAAATATTAGAAAACAAACTACTTGTACAAAAGTATCTTACTTTAATATTGAAATGTTGAAAAGAATAAAATCTTGCACGTAAAAGATCTTATATTTTTCTATACTTTTTCCTCTCCCCCTCTCTCTACCGTGGCTCTCTTTAGTTTCTGTGGTGAAATAATGAGAATTCCTATAGTATTTATAATTGAAATTCTCAATTGAGTTTGTATGCAATTAGAATTGAAAAAATAGTATATTATAAGGAATTTGGATAAAAATTGATTTCAAATAATATAATTATGATAACTATTAAATTTTATTAAATTACAAAAAAATTATCATTATCAAAATCAACATTTATAATCTCTCACACACATTGCACGGAGAAGAAATTGAATTGGGTTATAAATTATTTAAAATTTGATTTATCCTTGTTTTCTTTCAATTGGGTCTAACTAAATGTGTTCTTTTCAAAACAACTTTTTCTCGAGTCGAAAACTTCTAATTCATTACGATCTATAAAAAGAGTCCTATATCGATATAGTAAATCTCGCTTTATTAATATCTAATTATTTGATCCAAAAATAATATTGATTTTAAAACCTATTTCACTTTAGCCCCTCAAATTATTCTATTATACGAAATTTCTGAACGTTACAATCTCCACTTTTTTAAAAAAATTCGCACTCAAAATTAACTCAACTACTTGAAAAGTTTAGATACTTGACCATTGACATAATTACAATATATCATAATATAAAGCAAGAAAACTCATAATCATGATAAAAGAATGGTATTTCATTTTATACGTGGATCGATTTGGGAGTGTTGAACAGTGAGCATCACTTGCCAATGATTTTTTTTTTTTTTTGTTTAAAACTTTAAAAACTTAACATTATCTTTAAACTTCTAAAGTTTATGAAAATACCCCCCTTTTTTTCTTTAAAAAATTTTCTAAAATAGGATTTTCTCGAAAAATAAATGTTTCTACAAAAAGAATAATTTGGAAAGTTTTGAAATATCGTTTTTCATCTAGTTAATTTGAATAACGCGCAATCAAAAGGCTTCTAGAGAAGGAGGATGGGGGGAGGGGGGGCAAGCGAACCGCTTAAATACCTCTTTTCTTAGACAATTTAGATCTTTTTGACAAAAAATTTCAATCTTATGAATACTCAAATAAAGAAAAATTCAAACAATAAATAAAAACTTATGATTTCTTAAAATATGAATTTTCTGATTGGTAAATTTAAAAAAAATCATTAATATAAATCATTTCAAAAAAAAGATTATAAATTCGTAGAATTTGTTTTTATAACATCGCGGTGATTGTTCATGTGAACATTGACGCACATTATTTGGCATTGTTTACATGAACAATATCGACATTGTTCATGGGAACAGTGCACATAAACCTTTTTGTTTTTTGAATCTACAGTAAGGTGGAACCTTTGCTCTAATACCAAACTGTAACACCCCAAAATTTCATAAACCTTGAATCTTTGTATCAAACGCGGAATAATAAAATAATATTTCTAATAAAAAATAACTGGAATATCCATAATTTTAAACTAAATATGAAAATTTTATCGTTAGGAAAATAACCTAATCACTAATTAAATAACATGTTTTTGAACAAATAAAACTAACTACTAAATTAAAAGAAAAAAAAAACTTAATGTTTTTATTTATTACAGTTCCTCTGACATTCTGTATCATCATCTCACTACTATTCCAATTGATCCGAACTAATCTGTAAAGCTTTTTAAAAGTGAATATTTAAAAATACCCAGTAAGATACATGCAATTTTCATACACAATTATATAACAATAAAAATAAACACTTCATACTACTATTCTCTTATAGAGTTCATCGATGACCAAGCGACATACCCATATTAGGTCATCTTAAATTCTCGTAGGATCTCATAACTCTTAATAAAGAACCCGAAGGTCCACTGACAATTCATGCATAAATTATTGAATATAAAAGTATAAGAAAACAATCACTTGCACAAAGTATCTTACCTTAATTTTGAAAGGTTGAAAAGAATAATGTCTTGCACAAAAGAGATCTTATATTTTTCTATACTTCTCTCTCTCTCTCTCTCTCTCTCTCTCTAGTTTCTGTGGTGAAATAATGAGAATTCCTACAGTTGAAATTCTCAATTGAGTTGTATGCAACTAGAATTGAAAAAACAATGTAACATAAGGAATTTGGATAAGAATTGATTTTAAATAATAGAATTATCATTACTATTAAACTTTATTAAATTACAAAAAGATTATCATTATCAAAATCAACATTTATCATCTCACACACACATTGCAGGAAAAAGAAATTGAATTGGGTTATAAAGTATTAAAAATTCTATTTATCCATGTTTTCTTTTAATTAGGTCTAATTAAATGTGTTATCCAAAACAATTTTTCTCGAATCGAAGACTTTAATTAATTGCGAGCTTCAAAAAGAGTCCAATATCGATATACTAAATCTTGCTCTATCAATATTTGATTATTACCCAAAATTAATATTGATTTTAAAACATATATCACTTCAATCCCCCAACTTTCAAAATTATATAAAAAAATATATTGACCAAATTATTCTATCATATGAAACTTTGGAACGGTACAATCTCCACTCCTTAAAAAAATTTCACATTCGAAATTACCTCAACTACTTGAAAATTTTAGATACTTGACCATTTACATAATTACAATATATCATAACATAAAGCAAGAAAACTCATAATCATGATAAAAGAATGGCATTTCATTTTATACCTCATATCGATTGGTGAGTGTTGAGCAATTTGCATCAATTGCCAATGATTTTTTTTTTTTTGTTTAAAACTTTAAAAATTTTACATTTTCTTTAAACTTCTAAAGTTTATGAAAATACCCCCCTTCTTTTCTTTTAAAAAGTTTTTGAAATAGGATTTTCTCAAAATGAATGTTTCTGCAAAATATAATATTCTTAAATTTGAAAAGTTTTAAAATATTGTTTTTCATCTTGTTAATTTGAATAACACACAATCAAAAGGCTTCTAGATAGTGGTGGCAATGGGTCGAGCCGGAGCTCGGCTCGTGCCCGAGGTCGCCCAAAGTGGGCCGCTCAGGGAGCTTTAGCTCGGCTCGTAAATTTTTTTTTAATACTATAAGTCTACACTCATGTTTCGTTATTAAAGTCTAAATCGAAAATATATATACACATTGTCTANGTTATTAAAGTCTAAATCGAAAATATATATACACATTGTCTAAACATTTTTGAAATATACATTTTCCAAAATATTTTTCTTTTTTAAAATAGTAATAAAAAAAAGATAAACAAACTCTCCTCCTTTATCCGGGATTGGGACCGGCTACTTCAATTTCGAATAGGCGGAGTTAAAAATTGTACACGAAAAACTAGTTACGTGTATAATTTTTTTAAAGAATTATAAAGGTACTAAAATTAAATTTGGTGATGAATATGACTAAATTAAATATCACTTATTTAACTGCTTGCAATTTCGGCATATTTATCTTGTATTCAATAATAAGCGTCTTCCCAATCCTTCACGCACATTAATGCTTCCAAGATATCTTCTTTTAGTCGACTCCTGACCTCGGAGAGAACCCTTTTTCCTGCACTAAAAGCAGACTCCGAAGCTACAGTGCTAAC
>CAIGRP010125184.1:0-48338 GCA_903798385.1 Fraxinus cuspidata | reverse complement strand
AGCCCACCCCTAGCTCCGCCCATGAATCCAATGCCACTCACGTTCAGGCTTTTCAAAGCATCGCGGTGAAAAAGCTGTCAAAAACTTCCATGCAGAGACTTGATGAATTCAAGAATGAAGTTATCTGCGTTGCCAAACTTCAGCATCGAAATCTTGTGAAGCTTCTATAGGATGTTGCAATGAAGGAGAGGAAAAGATGCTAATTTATGAATACATCCCATCAAAAGCCTAGACTTGCTTTTATTTGGTGAGGTTTCTAACTCCAGTACACCGAGATCAAAAGTACCTTTAATTTGGAGTCTCAATTTAACATTGTTAAGCAATCCTAGTACAACTGGATGAGGTTTTCTAACTAGCATAATAGTTTGGCAGATCAAACAAAAAGTGTGTTATTTGATTGATCTTAGCTCCTCCAAGTTGTTAATAGAGTTGCTCGGGGACTTGTGTGTATTTATCAAAATTCTCAATTGAGAATTGTTCATAGAGACCTCAAAGCTAGCTAAATATTGCTAGACACTTCCATGAATTTTAAGATATCAAACTCTGACATTGCTAGAAGTTTTCGAGGGAATGAAACCAAATATAAGACAAGCCGAGTGGTTTGAACGTCATAGTAAATTCTCAGCAACACAACAAAGTGAAGCATTCTTTATTGCTAGTAACGTTATCTTCTGGCTAATTCTTTCATGCAGCGGCGACATGTCACCAAAATATATAATGCACGATCAATTCTCTACAAAATCACTTGTATTTAGTTTTGACGTTCTAATGTTAGAAATTTGAATGGCAAGAGAAATAGTGGATTTTTTAGTGAAGATCAACACCTCAATCTTTTAGGACACGTAATTTTTGTCTTAGATATGTTTACATATCTATAGATTTTATCTGAAACTATTTTTTCTGCAAAGTTCCATTAATATGATTGACTTTAGGCAGTCAGGGACACATTATAAAGTAGGAAGGTCACTGAACTTGTAGAAAACTGGTAGGTTTGGCAAGACTCTGTAGCTTCTGATGCTTATTCCGGTCCATCCTGGTTTGTATAAGTAACCATCTTAGGTCCAGGTCAAGTCCATGACAGAAATTGTGTTAAATGTGCCTTTTTTAATTTGCCTGTGAAATAAATATTTACTTTTCTAATTAGATACTAAGATTTTAGATTTCCAATAAGCAGGGTTGGCCTTAAAATTTTAGGTGCCACGTGCGACATTTTAAAATGATGCCCTCTTTCACGAAATTTAAAAAATATTTTAAGAAAAAAGATATGTTTCAATGATATTATTTCATTGCAAAAAATATGACATTTAAATATCTATTTGTTTTTTGACATGTCTTGAATAAAAAAAGTACAACTAAAGCTCAAAAGATCCTCCCAAGCTTCATCGAAATTCATAACTCATCACCAAATAACCATCCAAACTACTGAACTCTTCGTGCAATTTCAGAAATCAAAAACATTAGATACCATATGTAAACTTGTAATGTAACAAACCAAGTAAAAATATTTCTTCACATTTCTAAAAGTAAACTCATTAATTAAACTTTCGTATCAATATGTTCTTGCAAATTTTGTTCAACGGATATCAAAACTAGCTCATTCAATCATTCTTGTGGATCGCAAATAAGATTTTAATAACTTCAATTTTGAAAAACTTTTTTCGACGGATGCAACAATAACATGAATTGTCAATAATATTTTATAAGCAATAAATGCAGTTGAAAATCAACCCGATCTTTTCAAATAAATTAATATATCAAAAGCCTCTTTTGTTTCTTTTGGTAAAAGATTTTGCAAAATTTACACTAACACGTAAATCAATCCAAGTAATCATGTTGTTGATATGCACATTATTCATTTCATGTTCTTTAAGCCTAGCACTAAGATTAAAATGGACTCTCTATTTTTAAAGAGTATATTCTATCATTTGAAGTACTTTAACAAGTTCTATAATTTTTCTTTATCTTTTATTTTAACTAACTTTTTTTTTAGATTATTTTATTGTTTTTCGTAACAGTTGAAACACTTTGAATGCATTTAATTATAGAGAGTGGGTTTAACTCTCCAACATTGGAGAGTCAAAACCACTCTCTAAATTAAAATGTTAATTTAAAGAGTCTCTTGGAGCATGATTTTAAACGTTGACTCTTTAAAATAGAGAATATTTCATATTTAAAGAATCTCTTTGAGATGCTCTTACTATGTATATTGTACTATTGTAGTGCAAGCAACAAAGACTTATGGTAGAGTTTCTTCTCTTATATATTTGACTGTTTTTCGTGGATTAAAGGGTGTGAGAGGGGAAAATAGTGAAAAGGGATTTGTGGTTAGCTTTTCACTCTTCACTTTAATCACCTAATTTTTGGTTGTTTATTGTCTTGTTGAATTGGTAATTGGTTAATGAAGTAAATGAGGCATTTGGGATTGGGGTGGTAAAATAGATAGTTTAATTTTAAATAATTAATTTAAATTCTTTTTTTAAAGTAAGGTAGTTTAAAATTTGAAAAAACAACTTTTTTTTTTCAATAATATGCTAAACTAAAAAATATTAATGTAATATAATTATTTTTACTCTTTTTTCATAGATATTGTGCCCCTTAACTTATCATAATAACAAAAATTTTTAATTTTAAAATTAATAAAACATTTTAAATATATAAATATAAAACATTTTCAATAATATGCCAATAAGGTTATTAATAATAGCAAAAAAAAAAAAAAACGCAAAAAAAAAAAAAGAGAGAGAGAATTTTCAAATGACAAAAGGGCTAATGTCTGAAAATAATATTAATCTTAATATTCAAAAGGTAATAGTAAATTAGTGAAAATAGTAAACCATCCTCCCTTGAAGATCCCTTTTTTTTTTTTGAGATCCACCAAAGACTTATTCTAGAGTTTCTTCTCTTATATATTTGATTGTTTTTTGTGGATTAAAGGGTGTGAGAGGGGAAAATAGTGAAAAGGGATTTGTGGTTAGCTTCTCACTCTTCACTTTAATCACCTGAATTTTTGGTTGTTTATTGTTTTGTTGAATTGGTAATTGGTTAATAAAATAAATGAGGCATTTGGGTTGGGGTGGTAAAATAGATAGTTTAATTTTAATTAATTAATTTAAATCCTTTTTTTAAAGTAAGGTAGTTTAAAATTTGAAAAAACAACTTTTTTTTTTTTCAATAATATGCTAAACTAAAAAATATTAATGTAATATAATTATTTTTACTCTTTTTTCATAGATATTGTGCCCTTTAACTTATCATAATAACAAAAATTTTATATTTTAAAATTAGTAAAACATTTTAAATATATAAATATAAAAATAAAAGTTATTATACGGTTATTCCAGAAAATTATGATTTAATTTTGTTATATCATAATACATTTTCATTGCATCATAAACATGATTAATAGATGTAGAAGAAATGTTATATAAAAACTCTCATATATGAGCTGCTGAGAGTTTTAGCTAGCTTTAAGATTACAGCAAGATTTGTCACAATTTTGAAAATAGTAAGTTCTTACACTGAAAATTCTTAACACTTGAAAGTACATCAAAATTCAGAAAACTAGAGATCCATCTTCAGAATTTCATGTTGCAATAGAAGAACCAAGCCGACTGATTGATTCAAAAGAGTTCTCCACATATTAGCTGCAGGCACAGCATTGCATAATAAAAATATGGTTAGTTAATAATTATGTTTTTGGTGGGATATACGACGTACGGAATAAAAAATACAAAACTTCGGAGGGAACATACGACCTAAACTCCAATCAAATGAAAGAATCATAGGTATTAAGTTAGGTTATCTTTATATATATTGTTGTTGAAACATGGATTATCAATGCTATTGAATCCTATAATCCTTAATGAATTGACTTTAATGGATTTTATGGGCTTTTTCTTATTAAGCAACTGAGGCCTAATGCTTGTTGCAGCTTGCATTAGTATCATAGTACATACAGTACCTTTGTTAGGAGAGCTGTTGGGACAGTCCTAACGAGAGTATTGCAGATTAGGTTCCATGAGGTTTACGGGGAGGAAATTCTGAACATCATAAGTTTGTGAAGTCATAGGCTGGTATTCGGACGCTGGCATCATGTTCAATTGCTGTTGTGCTCTCTCAGTCTCAGCTATCTGCACCATTTCATCAAAATTTAACCATCTGTTTTACATAAATTGCGAAATTGCAGCATATATTTAGCCTTTTTTTTTGTGGGGGGTGGGGGGGTTGGGGGAGCGTAGAGAAATAGAGTAAAATCATGTACCTTTGCTCGTAGATACATGTTAGCATTATGCAGCTCTAACTCCTGGCATGTCAAGTAACCATTGAAACCAGATTTTAGCATCAAATATTATGTAACAAATTAATTAGCCGTGTTTGGGACCCATTATCTAAAAACTCATTCCCCCACCCCCCACGCTCATTTTCAACAACACACTCTCAATAAAAAAAATTTACATGTAAACTAAAAACTTTTATTTAATCGCACATTCTCCAAAAAATTCTATTACATAATTCTTTTTTTTTTTTTTTGACAAAAAATGGGAGCTCAAACTGATGCTTAATACGTTGCATAAAATAGATTATACTGTGGATCAAAGAAAAAACAGGTGCAATTAGATTGTGCTTAATGAGAGAAAATTTCAGAAGAACGAGACTAGTTCAAACACCATCTAAGCCAGGCAGAGCTTTTACGCCTCCACCTCGACCCAATGTTGAGTTTGTGATGATACCATCAGACACAGTTTTATCGCGTTGATTTCGTTTTTTGCATGTCGCTCTAGCCCCCTTCGAAGTTGTACTTTCCGTTCTTGTGATTTGCTAAACAAATATCAATACGATTGCTAGTTCTATTATGTTTTCTTCAAGACTATAAAAGTAAGGATTGATACTTACCCTCTTCTGCATGAACTCAATTTCAGCAAACAGTAATTCATTCTGGAAAATTTCTCGAGCATTAGTCTCATCAAATCAACAATGAACTCAAGAAATTACGAAACAAAATTTAGAAAAACATTATCACCTTTTTCGAATGAATTCTTCCAATGGCCTTCTCCACTTTAGTCTCTAAGTTCTTGAGTTCCTTGTACTTCAAAGTGCCAAGGTCCTCGCCAAGAATTTGTCTGCACATGTTGCAATGTGAATTAATCATAAATGCCAACATGTAAAATGTCTGCAATAATTTAAATAATAGCATCTCATGATTAACTAATTAACCTGTTTGTATTCAGAATCTCTCGTATTTGTCTTCGCAGCTTGGTGGATTCTTGCTGATAGAACTAAGAATTTAAATTACGTATGAAATTATAGTCAGAATGGCTCATTAAAATCGAAGTCGTAGAGTACAATTTCTAGTTGGAAGTAAGGTTGTCACGACCCTTCCAATGTAAAAACTCGTTCATTAATATACTTTGGTGTAACAAAACAAAGAACAGTATACACTAGTCATAGTTTACCACTTGAAATGCTTAACAGTTTAGTTTTTACCTGTGTGTTAGCCACAGAAACAGATCCTGGATTCAAGGAATCGACGCATTCTTTCTTGTATCTATCAATAGTTGCCCTAACACTGCATTTACATATGATCATTTCAATTTCCATGTCCAAAAATGTGTCTAAACATGTGAAATGTAAATAAATTTTTCATTTAACGTCATTTTACGTATTAAATAGTAATAAAAGAAGCAAAACAATAGTGAAAATCCACTTCTTGTAATTCTCTACCAGATATGTCCAAACGATGTTTGGATTGCATATGAACATCAAAACTAGACTAGCTAGTTGACCATAGACGTAAATGTAACATCATGTCGACTGAGAGGAATAACTATCGAATGAAAATATGTTAAGAAACTTGTTTAATAATTCAAAGAACCTGTATAGCTAGTTCAATTTTTAAACCTAGCTAGTTTAACAATTTCTTCTACTAATTCCTCTTCTATTTCTAGTTCACTTCATTAATGGTATAGCCGTGAAGGGTTTATTTTTTACCAGTCAAAAAAGTAACTGTGCTGATTAAATTTACTTTTAAATTTTAAGCATTCACATTACAGATTATGCATCAGTTATTCAGTCACACAGAACATCACAGTGAAAAAACATACATGCACTTTCAGTCTGGATAACCTTAATTTTCTCGAGCTACTGATTGGTTGTCCTCTGCCACGCTGGCACAAGATCCCACAATATGATTGGCTCAAGCATCTTTGTTATGGGAACTTGCCACGTGTACAAACACTCCTTTACACCAAGTGTAATACCCCACTAAATCACCCTATTACCCACCTCGATCCATTCAAAATCCCGATATTGCTTTCATGGATTCAGTTCTACCAGTGACATGTATGAGTATTTTTATGTTTTTAAACACATACAAAAATACTTTTTTTCACACGCAGATTTATATATGAAATGTGTGTGTATATATGGTAAGTCTTGTTTGTCGGTGAATTCTTCTTCTTTATGAATGTTCAGAGCAGCCATTTTTTGCGCTCTTTCCCATACATTGTAAAGAGCTTAGTAGAAGCAAAGAAACCCCATTGGATGATTAATCTATTAGCACCAATGGCATGCAAGAAGTCAATTTTCTTGGAGAAATTCTTCGGTGGGTACATTCTCACTCGAATCACGACACCGTAGACTTTGAACTCACTCAAATCAACTCAAACAGAAGGGGTAAATAGACTTACTCGAGGTTCAAGGTGTTCGTGCCTTGAGTAGACGTCCCACTGAACTTTTTCTCTGTCACTTGAACTTGAGCAAGACAAATAGAAAGGAAAACTATTTTCCCTCTCAAAAATTCACTTTCCAGAAGTGCAAAATGGGGAAAATATTTAAAGAAAATGGTTACCCACTTTAGCTAAGTCATTTCTTCATGCTTCTGTTGCATCTTTAAATCTTCAGAAGCTCTTTTTAGCTTGAGAAAAAGAGTTTAGACCAAAGAGGTGAGGAAAGAGAATACCCCCAAGAAAGGGAATAAGTTTAGAACTGAAAAATCATGTCTGAAATCACCAAAGATTCCTTGGCTAAAGACAAAACTTTGTTCACAACTTATTGCAAACCCTAACTATGGTTGCCATGCTTTAATGTTCCATCAATAGACTGCACTCTACAAAGGGGGGTAAAATGGTAAACCTGGAAAACTGAAAAGTACCATCCTGTAAAATTGATGTAATATCTCATTTGACTAACTGATATGGAATTCTAATGAGTTTTTGTTCATACCTTTTTGAGCTTTGGTTTTGAAACCCTAATTTGCAAAGTTTTAAGTTAATTGTTTCTTTGATTTGTTCAAACTGACATGATTAGGGAAGTGTCAATGAGATGAAGTGATTGGACAAATGAGAACTTGACAAAGTATAGCACACAGTGGAGGTGATTTTTCAAGACTTTTCATATTTTGTTAACCCTACAAGATCTTTAAACTCCTACTTTTTATTACATCACTTCTATTTCCATCAATTGCAACAGATCTTAGAGGAATATACAAGATCTGAGAAGAAGCCAAAAAAATAAACAAAAAAGAAACTCACAAAGCTCATAAAGTAAATAATCAAGAAAGGCATGTGAATCTTTGTTTATGTTCCTTAGAAATCCATGACAGGACTTGTGTGATCATCAGTACAAGCTTCTAAATTCTCAATAATATACAGGAAAAACACGAAGAAAAAAACACGAAGAAAAATAGATGATAGAAAAATGAGATGAAGAGTTGAGATCTTTCCAGTAGAACCCAAAAATGCAGATGTAGAACAGTGGAAAATTCCAAAAAAAAAAATTATATAACTTTCCACACAAATTTACGGTAGATCTTGTAAAAGGGTACTTGAAAACGAAAATCAAAGCATAAAATCACGTAAAATGGATCTTGAAAAGGAAGCATGAAACCTTAACCTGTTATTTGAATATTCATATAGTCTTCCACGGTTTGAGAAGACGATAAGAGCAACTTCAGCATCACACAACACAGACAATTCATAAGCCTTCTTAAGTAGGCCATTTCGGCGCTTACAGAAGGTGACTTGTCGATTCGTGGTGTTTTCGATCCTCTTGATTTCAATTTTCCCTCTTCCATTTTTCCTCAGTTGCGAAGATGACTCAGATTCTTGATTAGGAAACTCCATTGATCCTGAGCTGAAACGAGCAAAATAATTTTTTTTTTTTTTATTGTGTTTAGAAGTTGATTAAGTTTATAACCTGATTGGGGGAATGGTATAAATGGAAAATTTTGTATGTTTATGGTTAACAGTAGTCACTGACCTGGCAAGGAAAAATATAGAAGGAGAAGGTAAAGAATAGAGAACCAAGAAATTGTTCTTTATTTCTCTCTTCTTGTTGAAATATTCAATCTATGCCGTATACCACAGCTGTGAAGAGGAAGTTGCAAGAAATGGAAGCCAGTTGCTCTAGCAGGGAAGTATTTGTAGGTTAAAAATAGACCCCAACATTTTTATCTTTGAAAATAAATTAATTTTGGAGAGTCGAATCTCCTCATCTAACTATACAAAATGATCTACTAGACAAGCGTAAAAAGATGTGTTGGATATTATTTTCGACTTGGTGTATCGAATAGTCTGCGTGACGATAATACGATACATACTTTGACACTTATCTAATCTTGTATCTAAATAAGTACACGTCTCATCTCCAACACTAAAGCTTTAAATATAATGGTTCTGAGTCTACACGTGAAGGGCTTTTAAGTTAAACTTTTATATGAGATGATTAATCAAGACGTGATCCTACTTTCAAAATCTAACTTCAACGAGTATAATTTGGTTATTTAGCTTTCACATGTACCACACACGTGTATGAATAAGTAAATTACATTGAAAAAGAAGAGAAAAAAAAAAGGGTATTGCAGTTTACTTTCATCCATTAACCATACATTTTCTCAAGTATGGGAAAAAGGGGGAGAGAGATGATGAAAGTTTTTTTTTTTTTTGGAAAGTGACTTCAACCATACTTTGGTGTATGTACGAAGCCGAGAAAAACAAAATGAGAGAATTTGCATTCACATACTTTGACCTTACCCCATATTTAAAAAGTTTTCACTATTTCTATGTTATAGTGCAAATGAGTTGAGGGTAACTAACTTACAGTATTGTACTTCAACTTCAAGTTGTTTGAGGTTGAGCTCATAGGTTAAGAGCGAAGCGTGTACAAGTTTTTAAAGAGTACTGTATCGATTAATTTACAATATATTGAACCAAATTAAAGTCGAGATAAAAAAAAATTATAAAATTTGATTGTTTTCATAATCAAGTTAAACTCAAATATCGAACTTCGAAAGAACTAAAAAATAAAATTTGGGGTCACTTAACTTTTTTCTCAACTCATCATTGAATTTTAAATTTTTTATACCAATAACAATTCCATTACAAAAAGTAATATCATTTCCTATGCAATAGAAGGACTTTCTCTTATGTGTACAATATGAGCATTAATGAGGCTTGTTAATTATTAAAGAGTGCAATGATAACATCGTGTAAAGTTTGTGCACACTATTTGTTTAAAACTCACATTTTAAATGTCATGACTTACGTGTTAAAAGTGCAAAATTATATATTTGTCTAACCCACGCAAAAATCAAACGTCAAGAAAGGTTTGCCGAGAAAATATGTCTACCACGTAAGAGAGTCATTATCATAATCAAACTCAACAAAATTAAAACTTCAAATAATTAATAATGAAGTTTGGTTTTAGGGTTTTCAAGTTTAACCCAACATTAAATAGTTGAGTTTATTGTATTGAAGTTATGTGTTGAAGGGGCTGGCATGTGACATCCTGCTCACCATCACTCATTATTGAGTTCATTTATGGTAAAAAAATGAGAGACGCCATGATATACTTGTATGAAATTTTTGACCTTCTATTCATATGTGGGGTCTTTAAATAAAGCAACATCCATTGTCTTTATGTTGCACTCTGTGTTAAAAAAAATTTATAACCAATATCTTTGGTGAAAGACAATTTACAAAAAAAAAATTTAACCTTGTTGCCACTTTTATTCTTTGGAGTCTTTTTCAAATACCTTTTTTTCGAATTCAAGATGAAAAGTAAATGATTTTTAAGAATTCATAAAAAGTGGGTCAACGCGCAATTGAGAAAATCTTATAGATTGAACTTCATGAATTTATTTTTTTACTTTTGATTCGCCTTCAATAATGTTACACATGAACATATGTTTTGGAAAAAGTTCTTAAAAAGAAGTAAGAAGACATTTCGGTAATCAGGATGATGTACATGCTTGAAACACATTAGGTTGGAGAATACCTTGGAACTTAGAAGTCCATATTTCGTTAATTCAATCGAATAAAGAATGATATTAGATAACTCCCAAGGTATTATTATTATTATTATTATTATTATTATTATTATTATTATTCAATAAGCTAAAGCACCTACCAATGAACTCTAGATCTTGTTTTGAAAAAAAANAGAATGATATTAGATAACTCCCAAGGTATTATTATTATTATTATTATTATTATTATTATTATTATTATTATTATTATTCAATAAGCTAAAGCACCTACCAATGAACTCTAGATCTTGTTTTGAAAAAAAAACATATGCTATAATAAGATTTTAAAATATTCTTTTTTGTGTTAATAATATCAAAACAACCATAATCTGGATAAAAAGAATGGTCTTTTTTTTTCCTCTAATTAATTACTTTGGTCCTTCTTAAGAAATTTTCAAATTTTTATTTTTATGCAACAAATACATGATGAGTACAATATTCCAAAACTTTGCCAAAAGGGATTAGGTCCACTATCTACAAGAATCAAAAATTAAATCTTGTTGTCTAGCTTCACTTCCCTTTTTTTTTTTTTTTTTACATTTTTACTCTCTTTCTACACTCCCTTTTTTTTTCACTTTTGTATTTTTGTGTTTTTTGGGGGAAAAAATTTATTATCCAAAGAAGTACAGCTACTTACCTTCATCATCACGGACCACAAGTTAGCTTGACACTAATGTCCGTGACCATTGGGAGGTCGGCTGCAATCGAACTTAATAAGAATCTCAGAGGTAGTACATTCTTGCATTGAGCAGAGAATCGTAGCGTTGGAGCTTTGAGAAGCTAGCTGCATTATGGGAAGCTTCCACATATATTCGTCTAAACACATGATTTGTTCATATTGGTAAAAAATACGTGATGAGTACATGAGTTCAAAAGTTTGCCAAAAGGCTCTTGGCTTCCCAATATATTTAGGGAAAAGAGCCTTGGTGGTCACTACTTATTGACAATGAAATGCATAGTTAGTTCAGGGTCCTCAAGTTGGACTTAAGTTGGAAAGGTAATTACTGCTCGAAACCTCTTGGCTCACCTGGAATACATACACCCTTGCTTGCAAACCAGTAGGGTGGTTTGGAGGTCCCATTTCTCATGATTAGGTCTAGTTTCTAACAAGACCAAAAATTAAATCTTCTATAGCTTTAATTTTCCTTTTTACAATTTTTTTTTTGGGTAATTAGCACACAATGTCTCCACCTTTCATTATTGTTGTGAAAAACGCTTCTATTTTTCATTTTTTAGCATTTTCACCCTTATTTCCAACTTTCTTTGCGCAAAATGTCATTTTCATTTATTTTCTCAAATAAAAATTGTAAAATGACGAATATACCCTTCTCTTTAAATAAAACAAAAATAAAAATAAAAACTAAATTATTAAAAAGGCAATTAGTACATAATGTCCCTACCTTTCACTATAATTGCAAAAAACGTCCTTTTTTTTTTCATTTTCACCCTTAATTACACATTTGATTACGCAAACCATCATTTATATATTTTTTCACTCAATTTCTCAATAAAAAGTTATGAAATAATAAACATAGTCCCAAATTTTCTTAAAAATTGCAAACGAGTTCCCAATAAATTATTTTAAAAATAATTTTTTTAAAAAAGTGCAAACGAGTCCCAATTAAATTTATTTAAATTAAAAAAATTAAAAAGAAAAAAGAAAAAGTGCAAACGATTTCCAAATAAATTATGAAAGAATTAGAAATTTAAAAGAAAATTATTATTTTTATTTAAGTAGGAGGGTGGTTTGGAGGCCCCATTTCTCATGATTAGGTCTAGTTTCTTATATAACCAGATCTTCTTCTATAGCTTTAATTTTCCTTTTACAAATTTTTTCTCTAATGTCAACTTTTTTTTTCTGGCTCGGTAGAAAACTCATTTCCAAATAAGTACAAGTTCAATATGACTTCTCTTCGTTGTTTCTCCTCTCAAATTTTGGCTCTTCATTAGAATAGCATATATCAGCAACATAATCCTCCTGTTGGTGCTGACATTGTTTGACACACATTCTTTTGAAATACATTCTTTCAAAACTCATTTTCAACCACACATTCTTCAATAAAATAATATTTTTCATCACATCAATAACTTTTCTTTATTTTTTAATCACATATATCACATCATATCACTATTTAAAATACATTCATCAAAAATAACAAGATGCTATACAAACATGAAACATAGAATAATACTGGACATCAACAACATAACCTTTAAAATGATATTTCATGACCTCATTTTTTGACAAAATTGCATCATAGATCCCCAGACTTATTTGCTACATAACAAGTTAACCTCCAACCTATTTGCTATGTAACAAGCCGGTCGTTGATGCTTTTTTTTGGACATTTAAGTCTTCATCTTTCCCAACTCCCCAACTAGTCTAGTCGTACCCACCCTCCCTTAGTGCCCCATTGTCACCCACATTCATTGTTGAATAATATTAAGAGTGATGTTTAACATCAGTTTACGTGTCAACATATCAACATAGATAACAACAAATGATAGAATCAATTAGATGTAAGGATGTAGAGTTCATTTAACAATTCATGTCATGTGTGCATAAGTAAACTGGTGTTAGATACCATCGATGTTAGACAATATTACTCATCATCACTCCCTCGTGCCTCAAACCCCTTGTCTCAGTATTTTCCGCTTTATACAATGACATTTATGGAGACTATTACAAGCATCACGTACCAATCAACATAACATATTGTTATGCAATTTGAAAGGGTGTATGTACAAAGAAATCAAGTTCTTATAGAGGGAAGCTCTCCAAATCTTTGGGACATTGACACAAATAGCACTAATTGGATTTGGGGCTAAGAAATTATTTGACAATCCATTTTTTTGTACATGTCAGTTTAATTAACACAAAGAGTTGCAGTCAAATAATGGTAATTTCATGAATTTCCCAAATCCTGACTGCTCCATCTGCATTTTAAGCCCTTGTTTTCAAGAGGATTGGTAAAGGATATTTACACTGTGCATTCCTCAAGAAATTTGCATAGCGGACAATTCGGGACTTTCTACACCAAATTAATTATATCCAATGAAGGTATTCACTCTTGGGTGGCAACTAAAGATCAGCCTCGTGAAAACCTTATGTTCCTTAAGTAGATTCCATTAGGTGTGAACAAAAAACCATCTACCCAACAAGCCAAACCGAAATCGCCATTTTAAAACCATTGATTTAAATTCACGGTTATTTAAGTTTCCACTGATTCAGAACCAAACCGAACCATTTGGAAAGAATTTGGTCTAGATTTCAATAGTTAAAAAATTGTTTGAAAGCAAACCCATCGGTTCACCCAATATTTTACTTGTTATATCACTGGCCATCGTTGTAAATCTACTCTTTCTCCTCTAGAAGACAGTAGGAATGGTGACAGGTTATGTGCCATTATGGGATTGGGTACTGCATTAAATCGTCTGAACCTTTCACTTTCATGTTAATGTTCCAAATTGAATTATCAGTTAAAACCCATGGTCCCAGCCTACCCCACCCCAACCCCCATGCCTTCATGTCAACACAATTTTACTTGCATCAGATTATAGCCTGTTCAGCTGTTCTCGCATTTCTTCTTCTTTGTAATATGAACAAGTAAAGGGCAGTCCATTCAACATATAATCTTCTTCAAACAATCGCCAAAACTGGATGGTGGGCCATATTTGTCCCATTTGGGCAAAATGATAACTAAAGCTTTTATTTCATGTCCACAAGAAAATGACACATTGATGAAAACTTGTTCCACAAATAACAGAGTAATGGGGCATCTCATCAATTATATGCATGCCGCAATGTACATTCATCTATAATTATGTACCACTCGTGTAAGAAATCGACACATCGTATACCCCTTCGTGCTAGTATTATAAAACCAATCACGCATTTGCCATTGTCAATTACAAAGTTAATAGAATAGATTCCAACTTAAAAGAGATACAAAAACTCCTCCACTGAACACCAAATCAGAGAACATTATTCTGTGATAAAGCAGATGGATCCTCTAAAGATTTAGTCATGTTGGCTGAAATATCTAACAGAAGGCATGAGTGTCGACATGAACCAAGTAACATATGCTATTGTACGAAAAGTTATCCAAGAATGACAGTTGAGTATAATCAACTAATATGATAGTGAAATAATAACGAAGATACAAGGACTATATAACTTATAGATGGTAGGACAGGATTATGAGCCTTTGCCACGTGAAACTATGTCACATTGGTCAAATCTACCTTTCCCCGTCTCCTTAAAGAGAGAAGGACATGAATTCAATTATCTTCCCATCCTTTTCATTATAGCTATACTTTGAATCCTTTTGATAATCCAATGTTCTATAATCTGTCTTGCACTCGTCCCTACCAATGGACATATAAGATAATTGCCACAATGAATTTCCTCCAAAACAAATATACAATTATCTATGCAAGACCTACTATAACGTTGTGCATTTCAATCGAGTGGATGATGAAAATGACTATTTGACAGATTTATAACTGGAGCAGTCAATAATCAACTGATATTATGTACTGTCTGCATACTCTAGTGAACCCAGGTGGATTAGCATATTATAATACCTAGCAGTCCCCATCCCAATAGAATAAATGATCATTGTTCCTTTAATCTCAAGTTGAAACTAGAGATTCTACCTAGTCTATTGTCTCAAGAAGGTGTAGGGTAGAATGCAATGGAAAAAGACAGCATTGCTTGGTATGAGGAACAAGCTCTTAACATCGACACCGAATTGACAATAATGTTACGGATTTATACATCACAGGGCTTCGAAATGACTGTCGCCATACAAGGTTGAGAATATTATAACACAACCTGATAAATGCATATGGTGTTTAAGAACGTTGGACCATTCAATAAAGTATAGCATTGCCAAATAGATTAATATACCAGTTATGGAAACAATATTTGGGGTCCCTATACAAGAATCTTAATGAATTAACCCACAACTGGATGTCTGAAGAACATTAAGCAACCTGTTTTAAGGGTATTAACATAATGACAAGAGCCCAATGATTCAAACTTGAGATCGCATTTTTTATTTTTATTTTCAATTCCCATCCTTCACAAAGGACACGCTAGAAAAAAAATATCAAGCAGCCTATGGCAATGCCACCAATTACGCTAGAAAACCTTAAATCAAAATGAAACCTCATTATGACTGTTCTAGCATTATGGGAAAGGTTTGTTTATATAAGTTATAACAAAACTTGACATAAAAATAAAAGATAAACTATAAATGAGATTCATGAAACAAATATATTCAGAATTTCTTAGTGATAGGCTGATAGAAATTGGGACCAGAAATCAGTACCAGCAACTTGCTAAATTGCATCGAAGTACAAGGCAAAAGTAGGAGCTGAGGAAGCTTTGGGAACTGTTACAGCAGTAAGAATAATATCAATTAGCAAACCTATCACAAAATTCAAAATTAGAAATATGACAAAAGGATTCCACCTCATAATTCATTGCTCATCCAATCCTGAGAACACATGAAAGCTTGCAAAGTATCAGACTTCAATGAGCTCCAATGATGATTAAGCATTCTATCTCCATTATCGAATATAGACTCTAATGCAACTTTCGAAATTGGAATACCCAGTATATTGCGGACCATCATAGATAGGACAGGATACCTTGGTGCATGAACTTTCCACCAATTTAATATGTTGAAATCAACATCACGTGGAAACAGGGGTTCCTCCAAATACTTTTCCAGGTCCGAGTTTATATTTTGGTTAAGTGAAGTTTCATCAAGGAATTTGTCATATCCAGCTAATCTATCGTTAACATCACTACCACCATTTTCAGTAGCCTGTTCATGAGAAGCTAATGGTGAATAGATCGCATGCCCATTGTAAAGAGCTTTCATACAATTTGAAACAATATCTATGCAATCTGAAGCATTATCGCCATAAATTTGAGGATAGTAGTACTCCACCAGTTTCATCTTGAATCGTGGATCTAAGATGGCTGCAATGGCCATGATTAAGCTGCACTTCTTCCAATATTCATCAAATTTAGATTTTAATTTCAATGCTAAAGAGCTAATAAAATCATCTGACCTCCGGCACCATACAATCAACTGCAAATGAATATCACAAATCTCCGAGAAATAGGTATTGGCAGTAGAATGCTTGCTTTCTGCAAAGACATTAGAAACTTCATGAAAAAACTTCAAGATGCTAGTAATAGCTTGCACTCTGTCCCAGTCCAAACTCGATGGGCACATTGAGTAGATAGGGTCACGTTCTTGCAACAGGGGAAAGGCTTCTTTATACTCTAATGCAGCTTCAAGCATTAAATATGTCGAGTTCCGTTGAAAGGGATTGTCAACTGGTAAACATTTCTGAGCATTAATACCGACGAGTTGAACCATCTCATTGAACTTTTCTTGTGTTTCTTGAGAACTTTTAACATACCGTATGCTTTCCCGAACTTTATGAGTTATCTCACTAGATGCTTCCAGTACATCTTGGACCAAAAACTTGACAGTGCTTGCAGCGCAGCGCACATCAAATAATTGACCTTCACACATGAGAAACCTGTGCTGGCATAGTTGGTCTCTGATTCTACAGACAATCTTGTCATAGGAGGAATGGTTATCGATGGTCAATGAAAACAACTTCCGGTCAATATCCCAATCCCTAAGGCTATCCATGATTACTTCTGAAAACGTGTCTTCCGTTCGAGAAGGATCAATCTTTAAAAAGTTCAAAATCTTCTTCTTTAATGCCCAAGAATCATCAATGTAGTACGCTATCAAACACAGGTATTGCATATCTCCATTAGCGACCCATCTATCAGCACTAAGGCTGACTTTTCCAGGCAACTTATCTAACTCCTCGTACACTTTCTGTTTCTCTTTTTTATAGATCTCTAGACAGTCAGCCTCAACTTTGTCAATTGTCACAAGGTCAAACAAGGGCTGAAGATTTCTAACAAACATCTTGAACCCAACATCTTCAACCATACTCAAAGGATACCCGTGTAACATAATCATCCGTGCAAGATCTAGTTGACTACGCTGATGATCAAAACTGAAACTGCCCATGTTAACTGTTCCAACTTCTACATGCCCTTGTTCAAAATTAGTACTTGCAACAGTGACTATCTCATTTCTTTGAGCTTGATTATAACTGACATTGGTAAGGGCAAGGGTGCTTTCCTTTTTCTTTCCCCTTGTTAGCAATTGACTTATATCATGGTTTGATCTTCTACGGCACCTGATCAAGTGATTTCTCAAATGTGATGTTCCACTGGTACTTGACCCACTAAGTACTCTTTTACAGTGTTGGCAGATGGCCACAAATGTATCTCCTCTTTTAACTCTATCAAAATCATTCCACACAACAGATTTTAATCTTCTAGAATGAACATTGACTACTTCTGATACTTCCATCTGGTTGCAAAGATAATTAACGAAAATCTCTTAAACAAACCCAAAAAAAAAAAACTGACGAAAGAATAAAAATGCTAACACTGAACTTGTATAAGCACCATAACTTTTTGAAAAAACATGACAATACAAAAACATAAAACTTGACATCAACCTAAGCAAAATTGTTTGTATGTTGTCAAACAGCATTCCTTTAGTACACTCAAAAAGAAAGGAAACAAGCCAAGGACAAACACCTAAATTGTTTGGTTAACAATGCACTTCAAACAACATCTGATTACATAAGAAAGTAAAGAATGCAGTTCCAATCCCTTCTCATCAAGCAAAAGCTTCAAAAATGTAATCTAAAAAATTATCATCACCCATATCGAATAAATTGCAAAAGCAATTTAAACACCTAAAGATACCTTTTTTTTTTTTTACTAAATTAGCTTAACCTTTAAAAAATAAATAAATAAAAACAATTAGGGCAGACAAATGCCACCTTTTGCTAGCATATATGAAATACATGAGAATAAATTCAATTTCAAGTTTTGGAAGCAAATTTCAACAATACATTTGATCAATAGACTACCCTAATAAAATCCGGCCCGACAACGCAGAGCTTAATGGATAGGAATAATCGGGTCGAACTGGCAATTTTAAAAGAAGTCCATATGAACATCGGATCAGGACCGACCCGCGATTCATTTCAAACAAAAAAAAAATATCAAAAAATATTGCGACTTCAGGTTTAAACAGAATACCCAATTCAAGAATCTAATTTTTCCCACAAAATTAGCGAAATTACTTGTGCAAACATGAATACAAAACTTACGGAGAAATGGCGAATGCGGTGAACTAGGATTTGTATATCAGAGCTCTGGTCATATGCATGGGGCGCAAGGCCTCTTCCGGTGGATGGGGGTGTCGACTTTTGAGAGTGAACAAGGTATGGGAAATTTGGGGGAACTCTAACGGCGCCAACCCGATCGACAGGGAGAATATCGGGTTTAGTCTGTGGGCTTATTGTTGGGCTCGAAGCTTCATAGTATTTGGGCCGCTAATGGTGAAATATGAGGAACATTAGTTAATAATTGGATTATTAGCGCATAACGTCCCCACCTTTCACAGTCATTGTGGAAAACATCATTACTTTTCATTGTTTGGCATTTTCACCCTTACTTCCACATTTCATTGCGCAAAAGGTCATTTGATCCATTTTCTCAATTAAAAATTGTGAAATGACGAAAATACCCTCCCTTTAAATAAAACAAAAAGAAAAATTAATTGCAAACATAGTCCCAACTTTTTTGAAAAGCGTAAATAAGTTCCAAATCATCATTTGTATCCATTTCACTATTATTGCAAAAAAGTTCATACCTTTTATTTTTATGGAATTTTTTCCCTTAATTATACATTTAATAGCACAAATCATCATTTGTATCCATTTTCATCCAATTTCTCAATAAAAAACAGTGAAATGACGAATATACTCTCATATTTAAATAAAAAATTAAAGAATTAATTGCAATCATAGTTCCAATTTTTTTTAAAAAAAGTGCAAACGAGTCTCAATTAAATTTATTTAAAAATTTAAAAAAAATAAAAAGTGCAAATGAATCACAAATAAATTATTAAAGAATTAGAAATTAAAAAATATTTTTTTATTTAAATATGAGGGTATATTCATTATTTCACAGTTTTTTATTGAAAATTTTGATGAAAATGGATGAAAATGGCAGTTTGCACAATCAAATGTGTAATTAATTGTGAAAATATCAAAAAAATGAAAAATATGGACTTTTTCACAAATAAAGGTAAAAGATATAGATATTATTTACTAATTACCCTTTTATAATTTATTTGAGACTCATTTACGCTTTTCAAAAAAATTGGAACTATAATTGCAATATTTTTTTCTTTTTCCTTTTGTTTTATTTAAAGGAAAGTGTATTTTCGTCATTTCAAAATTTTTAATTGAGAAAATGGATGAAAAATGACATTTTGCTCAATGAAATGTGGAAATAAAGGTGAAAATATCAAAAAATGAAAAGTATGGACGTTTTCCACAATAACAATGAAAGGTGTGGATGTTATGTGCTAATTACCCTTAATAATTTTATGGAAATTTACATCTAAGGTCCCGAGCCTTCGAAAAGCATCTCCAATCTATGAATGATTGAAAAGTTTTCAATCCACGTGATATTGATGTTTAACTCAAAATAGTGGTAAATTGTCAACATTTAAGTGGTGAGACAACTAAAGGGATAGTAAGTCGAGATTACATGTCTAAACTCTTCGATAATGTGCTTGACCTCTTTTAAAGGGTTTAATTTCAGCAGCGGTCACTAAAATTTGTTAAGAATAATAATAATAATAATAATAATAATAATAATAATCACTCTCTTATAATGGTCACACGTGTTTTTAACTGTTACACTAATAATGAATCGACTGAGAACTTTGATATTGCATCGCTAAATGCCAACATTGACACAAACGACTTTAACGCTTGGGGGTTAATAAGTTGGGGAGTTACAATGACATTCATTCAGGGTTAGTAATGTTCACATGAGAAACACGTTCAAATTTCAAAATGAATTATACAAATGGATCTTTAAATTTAATATTTTTTTATTAATTTCTATAAAATTTACGATTATCTATGATGTGACGTATTAGTTAATATTGTTTGTCCATATTGGCATTTAAGGGTGCCTCTTAAGGTTTTTTGTTAACGTTTTCATTCGAGTGATCATTAATGTAATCATTGAGAGATTGAGTAAACACTAGTATAAGATAAATAATTCAATGACCATTTTGAATTTTTTTTATCGTTGCTGCAATTAACCCTTTTAAAACCCTAACACTTTAGATTGAAATTTCACAATTGACTTGTTCTAGTTTTAGATATGCCTCTTCATCGACCTCCTCATAAAAAAACTTAAGAGCAACCTAATTGTCTTCATCTAAGCCTCTCAAAAACATACTTTTTCTACTCACATTCGAACATCACCATTCAAACTTTTAATGAACCAATGAGCTACCGCCAAAACATCTTAAATTAACTTCCTCGATAAAATTGGTGCTCATAACTCCCATCACTCAAATTCAAAAACTCATTCATCCTTCTTCCAATATGGAACTTTGACATATAAATCTTAAAACTCAATTACCTACGATTTAATTTTTCCCGTCAAATACCAAATAATCTACACACAAATATTAAGAAATCTTAATTGTATTTTTATTCAATTCAAATAAGCCATCAAACAATGAATCCTAATCCTTCTTTCAATGAAAAACCCTACAACCTTGTTAAAATCCCATTGCACTTAACCTAATCAAAACTGTTCTTTTTGTTTCTACTAAGAAATAAATTTTATAGAATTTATTCAAAGTGTAATGTGAATAGTGTTGTTCCAACAAGTCTTTTTGAATCTTAGATAGTCAAAGTTTAGAATGATGAGTTGCTTATTAGGATATGTCGTTACACAGTATTAGATTATTAAAAAAAAATTATATAGAGTTGTATTAAGGTGATTTACAATATAAAAGATCGTACACAATAGACGAGTCTAAAGTTGTATTAGTAAAATCTAAGAACAAGATACACCAGCTAGTACTTTCTATAGAATCCAGGGGTCGAAAGGAAAGTGATCTTAAGACAGGATGGGCAAAAATAAGTTGATTACATTTTTTTTTCTGAATAATTAAGGTTACTATGCAATTAGGACAACAAAAACTAGGTTTGGCCCACCTGCCTTTGTCAATGAAACATATGCTTGATTATGGCAACATCACCTTGCCTTAGGGTTTTATTGGGTTACTATCAACTTTTAAATTATTTGTCACAAATTTTCAGTTAGTTTTATTTCTTTTTTCTAACTATTATTGTGTATATATTCTTTATCGATGCTATTAGTTAAGTTAATTAAGTGGGTATTTTATCGAGAAAAACTTATATATTTTTATTAATTTTTCGAAAGTTACACTGTAATTAAATAAATTGTATGGTTCAAATTAATAAAGTACTAAAGTCAAATCAAGAATGCATGCCTTGAACGAATTTTCAAATATTGTTTCTTTTTAAACCAACAATAGCTCTTAATAATTGTTTTTCATGCCTACAAATCTTAAATATCAAATAAAAACACAAGGAGAAATAAGTATAATTTATTTTTCATAATTACTCATATATCAGATTTCCCATATTCAATCAATTCACCAAAAAATTTATAAATTCATGATAAAATTTGAGAATTTGTAACAGAACAAAGAGAAAATATCAGCATGGGCATTCTTGGACTCATTTTCAGTACTCTATTTTCCCTTGCAGGGTACTATTTTGTGTAACTATAATTTTCTTCGCAAAATACGACTCGAGAATTCTTCTTTTCTTTTCAACTCGACGTGAGATATCATTAGATCGTTACACGTGTAGATTTTTTAGAAACATTATTTCGAGTTTTCGACACAGTTTTAACATAAATCTTTTATTTTTATTTTCAACAGGCCTACAGCAATCCTTCTATACCCTCTGTAAGTTCGATATTCTTGCACTTTTTTGCATAAAAGTACATAAATTCGATATGTGTTTTCCGAATGAATGAATACAGATATACAACCCTGCAAGCAATAGACACACTAGATGAACAACAATGGTTAACATATTGGATTCTATACTCATTTATAGCGCTATTCGAGCACGCTCTTGAATGGTAATTCGTAAAGAAAGATAGATTTGGACTTTTTTTTCGAGTGTGTGTGTGTGTGTGTTTCTAACATAACTAACACATACTGATACAGGTTCCCCTTGTGGCCATACATCAAGATATTGATCTGTCTGTGGCTGAATCTGCCAAAGTTCAACGGTGCGACTTTTATATACCAGAAAGTTGTCAAGAAATATTTGAATGTTGGGACTCGGGTAAGTTCAAATAGGGCTGGTGGCCAGCCGAAGGTTGTTCACATAATGAAGCCTGAGACGGTGAAGGCAGTGGAGAAATTTATCGAGAAATACGGTCCAGAAGCGTTTGATAGAGCGATCACAGCGGTAAAAAAAGTGGTCAACCCTACCCCATCCCACCCCACACACAACTGGTAAAAGAATAAATCCCACGTTGAATAAATATAAATAGGCAAACTTAAAAAGGTTTGGGTACTCCTCCTAATAAGGTTGATTTTTTAAGGTGGAATTCTAAATCTTATTATCGTATTAGAGCCCATTAAGCGATCGGATAAAGACTAAAAAATAAGCACGTGAATTTCAAGATTGATTTGCTCAAACGAGCCACCATCTTGCGGAGGCATGTTGGGGGATAAAATATCACATCGTGTAAAGATAAAAACATGGACCAACTTATAAAGGTTTGTGGTACTCCTCTTAATAAGGTTCACATTTTAAAATGAAATCTCAAATTTTAATATGGTATCAAACCCTTTAAACACCAATAAGCAATACGATATGATTAATAACTAAAAATTAACACACTGATTTCAAGATTTGTTTGTTCAAACAAACCACCATCTTGCAGGGGCATGTTAAGGGATAAAATCTCACATTGAATAAAGATAAAAATGTAGACCAACTTATAAGGGATTGAACTATTCTTAAAAATGTTGACCTTTTAAGATGAAACCTCAAGTCTCAATATGTAGCAGCACCGTACAAATATGCACATAACACCATCTAATTTTTGCAGGCTGAGAAATAGGAATACGAAGAATGAAGAAGAATACTAGGAAGTTCGACATATCTTCATAAGTTCCACAGAAGCTTTTCGTCTGATATTAATTGGTTGAAAGTACGACAAGAAATAGAGTTAACATTTAACTATCACTAAATAGTATATACATACAGAATCTTCACATGTAATTATCATCTTCTTCATGGTGTTATACTCCTATATCTTTTCTCAGAATATGAATAGATAAAAAAGACTCATTTTTACAGTTTATGCAATACTCTTTAACATGTGCGCCGTAAATATATATACAGCTTATCTTCGACTGGGATAATCTGAGGACGTGACCTTCATGATCTCACATGGTCTAAAATCTGGATAATACGAGCACAAAGGCAAAGCAATTTTACTGAAAGGTCAAATTCGAATAAATATGGATTTCCATCAATAACAAAGATATTACAATCAACTTCACTACACCATTGATTTGACATTACTTTGTCACACACATAACTAAGAGTAATACCTTCTAGTTGCAAATTGATATAGTACGACAAACTTGAAAAGGAAAGGAAAAATTATATAAATACAAAATGTCATGGGCAACACACAAATAGCCAGAGTTAAAGATGATACCATTTCATTCTCAATATTGATGTGCGGTCAGCTTCTCGTCTACGTGTTGAAAGATAGGGCGTAAATGTCTTTTACACATAACTTGCATAAGAAACAAACATAGTTTCACACTTTTCAGCTTATTTGACAGCAAACAAGTCACATTTGAGTATAATTCTTGCTATTCAAGCTGAAGTGGGCATAGTAGGCGAAAACAAAATTGAGTATTTGAGTGATCCTCCTGCATTAAAAGAAGCATTAGGAGAACTGGATATGAGGAACAATCTCAATAATTGACCATGATGAGCAGCAGGCTTACTCCTAGAACCTGAAGATTTGAGCCAATTTCTCAGATTCTAAAAGTCTGAAACCTGTAGTTGTTGCCCCAAAAGGGGTGGTTGCATGGGTTGCTTTGGAACTATTTTGATCCATTTTTTGACAGGCCTTGAGTATGTGCTTTGCTCCAGCAGTCAGCTTAACGGAACCTGATCTTGCTGTGCCACTCAACAAATCTTTCCGGGTTAAAATCTTGTGTTCATCCTTCTCATTCTCGTATTCTCCACAAGCCATGATTTTTTCTTTGTTTTTGGCAAAATCTGATGGAAATGGTTGCCCAATATTTCCAGCTTCACCTTCAAAATTAACGCTGGTCATCGATTTTGTCATAGAAAAATTAGATACTTCTTGAATTCCCAACTTAGGCATCTTCATGGGCTTAAAAGAATCATCTGATGCAGCCGAAGCCCGCTTTCTGGCTTTCTTGACATGGCTAGGTCCTCTAATTCTCATTCTTGACCTGATTGGTTCTTTGAATTTTAACTGACTTCCATGTCCCTTCTGCAAAACTGAATTTGGCACAATCCCAGAGTAGCTAGACACGAGTGCACGCTGAGTAAATGGAGCTGGAGCAATTGAATTCTGAAAGGCAGAACCAGAGGTGAAAGAATTGTGCATAGCTTCATGTGTCAACGATACCCGAGGATCACACCAACAATTAGTTCCCGGAAACGTAAGGTGGTCATAATTGCTGCCCAAATTAGAGTATGATTGGCCATAACTCAACAATGTTTCCCTTTCAGCAACATCAAACAACAATGGGGAGACGTTCTTGGGAGAGCGCTGAGACCAAGATGATTGTGACTGACCTTCGAGATCTGGGTGCATAAATGGAAATCGGATCGCTGACCTTGGAGCACAAGGCAATCCCTGAGAAGAAGGTCTTGGCACAGGGAACTCAGAACTAACTATTTTGAATTCATATCCATGGGTGATGGGATCCCGGACTATAGATCTCATATTATGAACAGCGGAGGAGTTAACGGGAGGAAGACAAGTATATAATCCAGGAATGGGATTTATTTTGCTTGCGACAAAATCATTCTGGTGCATATCAGTACTTTGCAAGGCAAAGTGTGAGAGAGGTCGCAACATACTTTCTGATCTGCGATTGATTTCAGTTTCTGATAAACAAGCCAAAGTTTCTTTGAATTTCCCTAAAGATGATTCATTCTGACCACGAACTGTAAAATTGTCAATGGCAGTACCACCAGAATGATGCGCAACTATGATTTGATTATCCTTCCAAAGCTCGTTTCCACTAACTATAAATTCTTTGCCCATCAAACGCATTTTTGATTGGACCAAATGTGGCAAAACACGATCACGGATCCTGCTTTTCTGGTAATCTTCTTGGCGTCCATGGTAAGACTCAATCTCCGGGAGCAGGTCCCTTTCTACTGTATTAAAGGAATGATCTTTTCTTTTGATCAAATTCAAGTCAATATTTGTTTTTCCATCCTGTTGACATTCAGTAAATCTAGATTGCATAACAACAAAAGGGTTCTCTTTCATATAGTCCTTGACAGGGAACTCATTCGACTGGTCCCTGCGGGATGTTCTACATTCCCAACTTCTGCACTCTGAATGCTTACCCAAGCAATTCGGGATGACACTGCAATTCTGGGCTAAGTTAATGGAAGAAGCTGCAGCGATACTTGGCTTTATCGTCTGTTGAAACTCCCCTTTACCACTCGAGTTCAACTTGATTAATTCTCCGTGTGAATTGAGAGGTAAACCAACAAAATTTCCATCCATTCTTTTTTGGTTCACTTCCGGAAGGGCACATAAAGTTGTCTGCAATTCCTTGGGCGACATATGAGGAAATGATTGATACTCGAAAGTGTGAACACTACGATTCTCTATGGTACTTTGTGGGGGAAATCGAGGCATGTTTGATCTTTTCTCCAATTTATATAAATTCGGGGCAAAAGGCTCATTATATGCTTTTGGATAATCCTCGAAACACAATGGAGGAAATCTGCGACCGGGATCCCCTAGATGTTTGATCAATCCTCCGCAGTTATTGTAAGCCATTGATGAATTTCTAATCACTCCGATACTCGGGTTTTCATTATGTCCTTCTGGATACATACAAAAGAACGGACGAGGAGAAGCCTGCAAAGGATTGTGAAATGCTTCTCTATGGCCTCTTCCAAACAAATGTAAATTCATGCCTTGCAGTGCACTTTGATATGAATTTACAGATGTGCCAAACAGTCTATCGTGGCTATGTTTCTTCACGAAGTTAGATGTATCAAATTCATGGCATGCAATGGTCAACTGCTTTTTACTTACAGATTGAGCACCATGCCCATTTTCAGTTCCACTGGAAATATCTTCACTTCCGCTTGTTTCTATAACAGTCAACTTATTGCCTATCTCTCCAGCATGATCTTCCAATAAAGAAGAAGCAACCGTGTCAGAATCTGAACCGCGAATCGTTGTTGACACTTGACATCCTAGTATGTCGTCCTTGTCTGAGAAAGTGAGTTTGTTCACCTGCTGTGTTCCACGTGGATTGGCTTGAATAGACTTGTGCAAGATGCGATTTCTTGGTTGCAGTAGCGGAAATACTTTAGTGTGATTCTTTAAACTTCTACGGACAGGAAACTCTGATTTTGCATTTTCTGCAGTCACATTAGAAGAATTACAAGCTAGTGTCTTCTTTTTAGCATCCAAATGTTTCCCTTTTGGCTTCCCCCTATGGATCGGAACAGCATCAGATGTATCAACATCCAACTCTTTAACACCGCCATGAGATTGCGGGTGGAGCTTAAAACATATCTCCTGGGAAGCATACAAAATACGTCAGTGATTAGGATATGTAAAGGAGAATGATTTCTCCAATGAACGGGAATCTATTCCTCAAAATGAAACAAACCAAAAGTTATCTTTCTGTTTTTAACCAAACTGATGAGATTTGACGGAAAAAGATGAAGGATACTTCAAGTTTTCTTTTTCTTTCTTAAATGCAAGCTCCTTACTTAACAAAATGCAATACCTCAACTATCTCTATGACAAACAAGAAAATCGTTGAGCATCACATTGCAAAAAGTCGAAACCACGTGATTTTATGTATGATTTTAAATAACTAGAGGGGTTTTATTTAACCGCCATCAAACCATTATTTCATGTATGTTTCCATTTTCCAATACCAAAAAGTTTATATTGGATTTATGTCAACAGCAATAGTCCTTCTAATTTCTAATTTCAAGCAAGGATGAGATAAGCATATGATTTCTAGGACCTAAATGAAATGCAAATCAAAAACAAAAAAATAAAACATCGAGTTTGTCATTAGACGCCATTGCCTAATTGATCAAAACTCTAAGAAGTTAAGCAGCATATATTCAGCTTCAACGAACAGTCTGACTATCCTTAAATCACAATGCAAATGCTGAAACTCGTAATTCATCAACGAATTCAATAAATAAATCGAACCTCATGTTAACACATTTATTTTATCCATATCCGTCCAGTAGATTCAGCGGGCATGGTACAAGCTACCAAATAACCCATACTGTACCATCAAACCAGTGGCATCCTTTAGCTTTCCAGCATTATACACTACCCCACCCATTAAATTTCACCAGAAACCATCCTTAAAAGCCACAAAAAGTACTTTTTAATTCGCTGAGTGTTCCACCATTAGAGATATGCATTAAAGCCTTCAATCAAGAATCAACCAAAACATGGTGTAAAATATTCGATTCGGTACCTCAATGTTGTATAGGGCCCCCAAAAATTACTGTGAATCAACTCTTGCTAACGCATTGAAAACAAAAACCCATATCGTAATTTTCACAGTTTTACGCCTATGTTCGATTTTCATCGCTTTGAGATGATTTACAAATCCCAGGTACCTTCCAAATAGTCCTCCACATTGAGCAACCCTAGCTTAACAAAAAGGTTCAAGAAATCACATGGTCAAATTTTGGGAATTTGATAAGAATTGAAATGCCCCCAAAATTTTGAAAAACATAGGCAAACAGTAGAAAAAACAACATAATTAATTAACAAAACTTTCAACCTCATAAAAATTGCTGTCCAATTCGTGCAACACAGCTGGAACACCATACCCTCTTACCCTTGTAACCTGATCAAATCCCTCTAACATGAGAACCCCATTCTCCTATTTGTTTTTACCTTTATCTCTTTATCTGAATGAATCTAATTGCCACACAAACAAATACAGATTTTTCAGCAGTGATCTCTAAGCAAAAATTGGTAAAAATCAAGCATTTTTAACTACTCAGAATAAAAAAAAACTTTAGTTAGGCCTATATTTTATGTTCCAAATTACATAATTCTCAACCATCAATCAATATAATCCATTCAGAATCGATAGATTTGTATGTAAACAATGTAGAAGACCCCTTTTTATAGACGAATTTGAGATGATTATATATGAAGAATCCCATACCTTATTGACGACTGATAGACCCATCTCATAATTGCTTTTCTTCTTCTTGAATTTGTTAACCTTATTCTTTGGCTTCTTCAACTTGCTCAAGTAAATCTCTTTTTTATTCTTTTTTTTCTCATTCCTCTTCCCTTTGAGGCCCCATTTAATTTCCTTGGAATCGCAAAATTCGTCGTCGTCGTCCTCCTCCTCAGTACTAACTCTATCCACGGGTGGCGCCACCGCGAAAAGCTCCTTTATTGACCTTTTCTTTGGAGCCCTTGGTTTCATTTTCCCCCTTGAAGCCTTCAACTTTGCTTCTTCTCCTATGACTTCTTCAGCATCCAAATCTGATTCTCCTGTATACTCATGATATCTAAGTGATGATTCTCCCTTTTCTTGAAAATTTTTCTTTATCTTTTTCGACTTTTCGACTTTAATCGATTCTGAACGCGACAATTCGAGTACATCGAACCACCAGGTGAATTTCTTGACGGTGATCGGAGGGAGCAATGATTTTACAACATCTTCATCACTCTCATCGAAAGGCCAGCAATTTACCACGTTAACACTTCTCATCCTCGAGGTATATTCTCTGCAGAACCACAAAAACATACCTTTTGAACAAACCCAACAAAAATCAAGACCTAATAAATATTAAACACATTAATTAACAAAACTTAACAACTCACCGCAACGAAAAGCCCTCAGATTCCATACCCATCACTTCTAGTTTCTTCACCAAAATATATATTGAGATATAGAATGAGGAAGAAGAAAAAACAAAGCTAGACAGCAACCAAAAAACTAAGGAAAAAACACAGATACAAACAACATAAACACTTCAACTGTATAAAACAAAGATCTTGAAGAAGCAAGAAAAAAAACCCCACAAAAATAGATAAGAAATTCGAACTGGAAAATGATTCTTTTGAGTATTCTAGAGAGAGAAAGAAAAATGTTCTAGTGTGAGAAAGAGAGGCAGTAATGGCATTTCTTTATGCATTTTTTTCCCGCTCGAAAGGTGTGGTGTCAATCCCATTTCCAGTTCTGTATATTTAACTCTTGAAAGCGACACATGAGACAATTTTTACACTTTTTTTAGTATTTTTTCTACCAAAACTACTACAATACATGTTCTTATTACAGCCAACTGTATGTATATGTTTACACGCAGATTCTTGTGTGCACAAAGTTAGGATGCAGTCATAGAAGAGAGTTTCTGTGTCTGACAGTGCATAAAAAAGGAGTTTAATCCGTTTGATTTGAATAATCTAAACAAGAATTAAAATTAAATTTTTAGCAAATTTTAATAAATATTGATAAAATATATTGTTAAAAAATTATAAATCTCACGGAATATGTGGTTAAATTTTATTTTTAATTTTGATTTAAATTAAAATATCAACCAAACAGTGGCTAAAATGTGTGTCCATCGTGTACTGGAGAGAATTTATGTTTAGATGCATGTCATGATAGGGACAACCGCTGTCTGAAGGAGGGACCCACTTACCAGAACATCTGTCCTTCTGATAAGGACAAGAGAATAGGGGAATATCTACACTTACTTCTTTTCTTTAATTGTTTTATATTTTTATGTTTTGATTTTGTTTTTACTCTTTTGTCACACAATTTATTTACTAGGAATAGCGAAGTCCCATGAGGCCACCAATTGTTTGATGTCAAGATTGTTATTTAATCCTTGCAATTTTCTTTGACATTTTGAAGAATTTAACGAGTAGATCGCTGAACTATTGTTTTTGCTTAATCACTATCAATATTTTATTTGAAGCGTGTTCAAAATGATATTATTGTTTTCAATTCTTTGAATTTCGATCGGATGAGTTCAAAATATGTATAAAGGTCATACAAGATAAATGTACGATTTGGTTATGGTCAATTCTATTGTTATGATTATGTTATATGTGACCTTCCCTTCCGTGCCTTGCATTACTATCTTTATCACAATAATATTGTCCATAAAACAAATTATATCATAGATTAAATTTCACTATTTACGATTCCATTTTGAATGTCTAGAGTAGAAGATTTGTATAAATTTCGGTGCTTTAAAAAGCGTAAAGTATAATTAGGTGTCGAGACTAAACTTCAAGTTTTACGTGCATTATTACTATTATTATTATTATTATTATTATTATTATTATTATTATTATTATTATTTAATTATTCTAAAAATTATTTAATAATTAAAACAATACATACTAAATATCTAAAATTATAAAATATTATCTTTACTTTAATAATTCATACAATTAGTCAATTATACAATTTTTCAAATTTTTAAAATTCAAAAGTTACTATTTCTCATAGTTTCAACTTTCAATTAGACAAGTTTTACTTAATAGATTTATATGAACATCGTACATATTTTTCGAAGTTTTTAAGTCATTTAAAATTTTGAAACTAAAGTCAAATAAAGCCTTTTAAAAAAATAAATTTTTTTTTTTAATAAAATGCACCTAGGCACAGGGCTCATTAAGTAATCAACTTAACAGTTTATTGTCAAGACAAAACATTTTGCTCGCACCTAAGCGTCGCTTAGACGCGAATAAATTTTGTGACTATTTATATCTGCCATACTATTAAGTATTTTGATTAAGTTAATAGTTGTGAATTGAATTTAAAATAGGTAGTTATTGTCCTTTTAATTGCCAATAGAAACTTTAAATATATCAAATAGAAAAAGAGAGAGTAGTACCATAAATGAAAGTTTGCAGAAACGAAATGTTACATCGTTTTTGGGCCTCGAATTAGTGCCAAGTGTAAACTATTATCCCACAGGTGAAGAATTGGGCCCACATCTAGATGTGGGCTCAGACTAAAAACAAACCAAATTTATTTTAAAAATCTAATTTCAGTACAAATTGTTGTTCAATGTTTATGATATTGTCCTGTTTTATTCAATCTATCAAATAAATAATCACAATTGGACTGACTTGCACTATGGTGCAAGGAAATGTGGGTTCAATTTCTTTATTTATTTTACTATTATTATTATTATTATTTAAGGCATGAAGATATTAATTGAATACTCCAAAATCTCAATTATGATATGAGGGTGGAAGGTAGTTTTCAATCTTTAATTAATGATACATACTTCTATATAAATGTAGCTACTTTTTAAATGACCAAGAAAAGAAAAGGGCACATATATGATTGAAGCATACCTGATTATTTTATAGTTACTTGTTTATGTATCTGTAATTGGTAAAGGGTTTTTTGGATTATAAGTAGTAGGTAATACAGATAAGTGTGGATAAAAAATAGATACAAGTTTTGGGTCCTAGGAAATGTGTAGAATATTTGATTTCTCACCAACTTATAAGCTTGAAAAATACTCTCAAACATGCTCTTCATTGAGGGTTTTCCTATAAGATTCTTGTACGTGTACTTGGACGTCCCATCTTGGTCAACATCTCTTTTAACTCTCATTATCTGCCCATCCCAACATTTTTATGCTCAATACTGAGGTTGAATGAACGTTGAATAACGTTAGTGTCAAGGGGAGATTTGTTTCTTATTTTTGTTTTTATATATATATATATATAGAATTATGTTGTAAATTTGTCTTAATTTGGTATTCTTAAAATGATTAATGCAGCAAGGAGTAAATTATTCATGCAAAATGCACAGAGTTAGGTAGAAAATTGTTGATGACTCAACTAAGCATATTTGAGAAATGTTTATATATTGAATGATGGACAAGTCTATAACATTTGCGAATCTTTCGAAATGCATATATTAAAAAAAATAAAAAAGTGGGTCAAGTATTTATATACATGAGCCAAACATAGCGTTATGATTATATGATGAGTGGTGGAGTTTGTTGCTATAAAAAATTTGACATCCTCCAACAAAGTACTTTTGTGAGCATAACTATATATCAGTATATGGAGTTCATCATCAATCTGTGTCACTGTTTGTGCAGCCTATGTAAGTTTTTAAATTTTTAGTTTATTCCAGTGCAAGACTATGTTTATACATGTATGTTTAATATGTAATTTTATGTATGGCCAAGTCCATGTGACAGCAGCAAAAGACTCCACGTAGTGTATTTGCATGCACTTTATATTCTTGAAATGATAACCAACTTTTGTCTATTCTAGTGTCTTCCGTAATTCATCTCAGGCCCTAACTCACCCTTGGTGGATGAACCTGAAAAGGAACCCTTAAATTTCGAGGCATTAGATTCTAATTTGTTAAGTCCAAATTATAATTGATAATTTTCTTAGTCAAAATTACGTCCTTATTGAATTGTATTAGAAATTATCGAATTGTAATCAAAATCAAAATATAATTTATTGAATCTTAATATAACAAAATAGTTAAGGAATGGTAGTATAGGTTTTGAATGAGTCCAAAATGTCCAAGAAGACCATATATGATTATTGAAATACAATTAGAAGTCTAAAGAGTGTTAAATAACCGCACAAGTTATACTTCAAATTCTCAGTCACAACTTACAACACATTTTTAACTAAAAAACTTTGGAATTTGAACAAGTCTACTCTAGAAAAATTGTATCCCATTGAGTTAACTTTTCAACGCATTTTGAATCAGTTTAATTGGATATCGGGAGAGAAAGTTATGACAAAATACTAACGACTGCTCAGTTGTCGCTGACTTGTCGCGGGCCTTGAGCTCGAGCAACTTGATTATCTGAGGAACGATAATATTCGATTTTCAAATTGATTTTGAGTTCTTTTTCACCCACAAACACTACCTATTATAAATATACATCATATGAGACGTCCAAAAGTATATTAAATCATTTTTTTTATAGAGATCATTCATTTGAAGATTCAAAACACATTCATTGATTTCAATATTCAATTACCATATTATTTGAACCATAAATTCATCCAAAATTTGATTTGTTGATCAAACCAAATTGTTTCACATTAAACCACAAATCAAAATACACAAAGATCGTTTGATCAAACACAAACTCGAAGAACGATGAGTACTTCATTTAATCCACGTAAGATAAATCGATACCAGCAATTGGGAGTTGTTACAGAAACACAAATTCAAGAGCACTGAGGTCAAGTATCAGAATTTGGGATCTAGTGTCAGGAGCATGCAGTCCAGAGTGGTTAAGGTATAAATCAGGAGTCGATATTTGTTTTGAAGGAGCACACCTCCAACATGATCAAGTGAGACTATAGGAATTGAGGTCAAAGTTTCTACGGGGTAGACATGTCTGGACCATACTGTAAATTTACTTTGATTTATAGTGGATTACTGACTAACAAAGTGTTTTTTACCTAGTTGGGGTTTCTCCGTAATCATTTTTGGTGTTCTTTACCGTTTTGATTATTGATTATGGCATTCAAATCATACGGTAATTGAATTTGATTGACTAATCATCTAGAAATAATTAAAAAGTGGCTTGTTGCCTTTAATTGTGTAATTCCACACGTTGGGTCTAAATATTAAGCTAATTTAAAATCTTCGAGTAGTATCAGAGATTAATAATGATCAATGACCCAAATTTTTGTCTAGATTAGTCAATGACTTTCTGAGTCGGGATTTGAGTGGGATATAGATATTCAGGAGGCATATGACCAGTTGTTTGAGGAGTGGCTTAAGTTTAAAAGGAGAGTTTTATAGTCATACTTGAATAATCTACTAGAAGTTTGAATGAGTTAAGGGATAACAAAGAGCCCTTAGATATTGAGGTTAAATCTCTTACGAGCGATCTCGAGAAATCTAATGCCCAGCTTCATTCTTTTGCTAGTGGTTCTAACAGCTTAAAAACATATTAGAATTGCAAAAATCAGCTTGGAATACTGGAGGTGTATGATTTAAAAGACAAATTCTCACAATCGTTTCCTCTTCTAAAAACAAGAGTGTACATGTTTCGATCAAGCCTAAATTCATACCCACGTGTCACCATCATGGTAAATTAGAACACATAAGACCTAAATGACATCAACTCTTACGTAAGAACAAGACTGAAAGTGTAGGAGTCCAAAACCCTAGATCAACCGTTCAAAATAGTTTTCCTCACCTAAAATTCAAAGTTTGAAACTCAAAGAGTTTCCTTTTTGCATGTTTGCTTTATTATAAAAATAAATAAATAAAGAGAATTTTTTTTTTATTTCTAATTGGACATATTATTTTGTGCACAAGTACTTGTAAGATTTATAATTGGTAAATTAAATTCCAATTAATTTCTTTAGAGCATGTTTGGAGTACTTGTTACATGTTATTACACATGTCTATGCACTGCACACATTAGACTCTCTTGTAAGTAAGTTTTGACCGCGTGTTTAAGATTTGAGATGGCAGGTCATCCGTGTGATGAATTGAATTTAAATATGAAATAACATTTAAACTAGTTGACCCAAGTTCTTATATATTCTCCTTAAAAGAAATATTACCATTAAACTTCAAAGAAAAAATTTTGAATCACATAATATGTTGTGAGACAATTTTATACTTTTTTCGTAACATGTATAACTTGAGTGATTAAGTTTGAAGAGTATCTTAATACCTGATGTCCTATAAGTCATTGACTTTGGAATCATCGACTTAAAGTTCGTTATAGGAGTTACGTAGAAAGTTTAACAAAGAAGAGTCTACACATAAGATTTGAAAACTAAAAGAAAAATATATTTATATATGTGCTCACAGATAGAGGGAGAAAGAAAGAAATTATATAATTAATTATGAGCTATTTAATTTATAAAGATCCTAATAACACTGGATTTGACTTCATACTTTGAAAAATATATTGATTCACCAGTGATTCTTTTCTTGTCATTTCTCATTAATTTAAGGTTTTGAAACTTGTTACATGAATTTAATAACACTTTTTACACATAAATAACTTATATAATTTACTCCATTTAGGTTTAAAATAAGTTATGTGAGAAAAGTTTACTTATTTATGAACTATGCAGGTATAATTAAGTAAATAACTGTTCATGATTATAAAGTTGAAAATTTATGAAAAATTCAAATAATAGTTGGAATAAGAAAAATTAAGAATGGGAATAAAAGCAAGCATTTTCCATTCGGTCGGGATGAAAGAAGCGATATTTCTATTAAACAAAGGCAGCCTAATTGTTAAAAATGTTGATTGGAGAGAGATTTATAGTATCAATGGGACTCCCACTTTGAGGTACCATCAACAACAAGATCCTACAAATGGCATTGCGAATCTCCGATTTAACTACTACTTTTTGATCCATTAGAGTCTTATCAAGAAATGTTGATGTTTTTCCTATTAATTCCCATACACGTTGGCACTATGAGTCTTAAGGAATTTATGAGAGAAAATCGGAATGATTCGTACGTTGAATGTTCTAATTTTGCAGATGAGAAAAATCTTGAAATTGATGGTTGATTAACAAAGTGATTGTCCTTCCTTTTTTTTTTTTTTCCCCGATCGTCAATGGTAATTATTCAAGGATAATTATATTATCACTACAAAATTTACTTACTATGCCACATAATAATCACACCACAATTAAAATATATTTTTAATAAATATATCATAGCAAATTTACAATTATACTCCTAATAAAAAAACAAAAATTACACTATTGTGATATACTTACTTTTTCAATATACTTCTCTTTTGTACCTTTTGCTTTTGACATATCCAAGAATTTCAAATTCATCAATTATTTCACCCATTCCTCGACACGGAAAAGATGCGGTATGACCTTGTTCACATTTTTTAAGAACCCCGAATGAACTTTTCTATAGAGGCTAGATGTCATGACAAACGTACTCAAAACAGTGTACCGAAAGATTCAATTATGATGGATTTGTAATTGCATTAGATCATCGAGGTGGCGTCTTACGCGAATTATGATTTCTTGTAATTTTCTACATATTGTTGGGCAGGAGAAACAGTTGCAATTAATTTTGTGTTTGTTATTGCTTTAATTAACAATTAATTCGAGTTTTGCTGTGTTTCTCTTTTTGTTCAATACTTGATTTTAGCAACTGATTTCCTTTTGATAAATCAAGTCATTGTGTGGTATGAAAATTGAAAATCAGAAAACAAATATACTCAAAACTTTTAACATATAATACCAGGATTTGACAGTAATCTTTCCCTCGCAATCCACCCCAAACACCACAGTTTACGAATTACAGATTTTTGAAGCAGAAAAAAGAACTAGCTTGGCCAATCATTTGTGTTCAGTTTCATCGCTACACATGAAATGAAATCGTTCGATTTATCCATAAAATTCTAATTGAAATTCGTTTCTTAGAAGAACAAAAATACCAATTAAGTTATTTTGTCTTCCCTCTTCAACATATCATGAACTAATGGTCAACACAATAAATTTTTTCAGCAATATTGAAAAAACAAAACCCATAAAGTATTAAACAAAATGATGAATTCATTTACCTGTGGTATCACGGAGGCATAAGACTCGCAACTATACAAAAAGAAAGAAAATTTTAGATTTATGCTTGTTATGGAATTATTTTATTGAGAAGTATATTAAAATCCTAGTTATATAATTTTACTTAAAATTATTTAAGTAACTAAGAAAATACTAAAATTTGTGGTGTACTTTAATAAAATTTGTAGTGATAATATAATTACTCATTAGTCAAATCAAACTCAATTCATTTTAATCTCTCGTGTTAATATATATATATTCTTCATTACCACACTTTTGGAAATATTTTCCACATCTTGTAGCTAAGTTTTTTAGTCGACTTCGTGGTATAACACGCACGAGACACACATGTAAAGTGTAACTGTAAAATAAATTTGCTTCCATTTTTCCATGATCACCAAGGCATTTTGAGTGAGGCACGAGGTATTATTGAGGCATGAGTACATATTCGTGATCACCAAGGTGTTATCGTTGCAACTCGTTCTCACCATATCTTGAGATATTTTTATGTAGTAGATTCGAAAGCATTAACACTTCGCGGTGATCTTTTAATCGTAAGAGAGGTAGATTTGTAGATTAACATAATTCAAAGTCTGAATTCGAACTATAAGTTAGATCATTATGCATTAATTATTTCGAATATTCAAACACTTCTTAGTGGGGTCACTTGTTACATTGAAAAAATGAACAAGTATAATTAGTACATAGTGTCTCTACATTTCACTGTTATTCTGGAAAATATTCTTACATTTCATTTTGGCATTTTCACCGTTATTTCCACATTTCATTGCGTAAAATGTCATTTTCATCTATTTTTTCAGTTAAAAATTGTGAAATAACGAATATACAATTCTCTTTAAATAAAATAACAAGAAAAAGAAAAAAAACTAATTGCAACCATTGTCCTCGATTTTTAAAAAAAGAGCAAATGAGTCATAAATAAATTATTTAAAGAGTAATTAGCACATATTATCCATACCTTTCACTATTATAGCGGAAAACGTCCTTACCTTTCATTTTTTGGTCTTTTCACCCTTAATTACACATTAGATTGCTCAAATCATCATTTCTATCTATTTCTATCTAATTTATCAATAAAGAACTGTGAAATGATGAATATACCTGTATATTTTAAAAAAAATAATGGTTTTTTTAATTTCTAATTTATTAATAATTTATTTGAGACTCTTTTGCACTTTTAAATTTTTTTTAATAAAAAATTGAGACTCGTTTACACTTTTTTTTTTAAAAAAATATTTTCTAATTTCTTAATATTTATTTGGAACTCGTTTTCACTTTTTAAAAATTTATTGATATTATGGTTGCAATTAATTCTTTAACTTTTTTTATTTAAATATGAGATATATTCATCATTTTTACGGCTCTTTAATGAGAAATTGAATGGAAATGAATATAAAATTTGGTTTGCGCAATCAAATGTGTAATTAACGGTGAAAAGATCAAAAAAGAAAGGTGGAGACTTTTTTCGCAATAACAATGAAATGTGAGTACATTATGTGATAATTACAATTTTAATAATTTATTTGGAACTTATTTGTACTTTTTAAAAAGATTTGGGATTATGATTGCAATTATTTTTTTTCTTTTTGTTTTATTTAAAAAGAAGGGTATATTTGTCATTTCACAATTTTTAATTGGGAAAATGGATTAAAAAAGACTTTTTGCACAATGAAATATAGAAATAAGGATGAAAATGTCAAAAAAGAAAATATGATGACATTTTCCACAATAGTAAAAAGTGAGGATGTTATGTGCTAATTAACGAAAAGAACGATGTTAATAAATTTGAATCTTCTTAAGTGCCTGTTTGAGCTCATTTTTATTCTAGGTGTGTTTTATCCACATTATTTTGGAAGAATGTATTTTGAAATAGTAGATTGATGGATAATGTGTGGTAGAAAAAGAAGAAAAAATTATTGATATGATAAAAAATATTATTTTATTAAAGAATGTGTTGTTGAAAATAAATAGAAGAATGATAATGAAAATTTTAATGTATACCAAATAATGGCTAAGAATAAATTTTAAAATAATAGATTGATAGAGAATGTATGTTTAAAGAATAAGAAAAATTTTGAATTTATATATAATATTATTTTATTGAAAAATGTGTAATTAAACAGAATATAAAAAAATATATTTAGAATGAGAATTGATCTCAAACAACGGCTTAATAACTACACTATAGTTCCAAATAAATAGAAAGATCAACATCTCATTGACACAAATAATGAAATTTGTCAAAACCTTAAACAAACAACATAAACAGTATCCCCTGAATCATCTAGGGCAAAACTTCCTTCACCCCATCTTTTCTTCTACACCAAGCACACCCCCACCCCACGCTTAGTGTAAATTTGCAGTGTTGTTGGTCCTATTATGCCCCCCACCATGGCAAATGGAATGCCCACAAACCCTTCTCGAGCTGAAGAACTCAAGCTCCTCGCAAATGAAGCCTTCAAAGGTGAAAGAATTAATCACCAGTGCCCTGTTTGAGTATCTGTATTTAATTGTTTTTTGTACTTTTATTTGGTTTTGATCTTTTAAATTTTTGGGCTTTTTGTTTCAGCTCATAAATATTCTCAGGCTATAGATTTGTATACGCAAGCGATAGAAGCGAATAACGAGAATGCAGTGTACTGGGCTAACCGTGCATTTGCGCACACCAAATTGGAAGAGTATGGCAGTGCTATACAGGACGCTACAAAAGCTATTGAAATCGACCCGAAATATTCCAAAGTGAAGTTCTTTTATTTTTTCGTTGGTTTTTGTTTTTCCAATATAGGGCAGTAAATATGATTCCTTTTGTTTTCTGGGTTCTTTAGAAATTTATTGATGTGTTTAAATTGGCTAATTTGTACAGGGTTATTATAGACGAGGTGCTGCGTATTTGGGATTGGGCAATTTTAAAGAAGCTTTGAAGGACTTTCAACAAGTGGGTTTTCCCTGGCTGTTTTGTTTGTAATTGTATGCTTTTTGAATTTGTGATTACAATGGGTCATAGATTAAAACTTTGTTTGTTTTAGTGTGATGTTTGTTTCCGGTGAAATGTAGAATGTATGATTGAACTCGTATACAGATTGAGGTAATGAGTTAAAATTGTTCACTTTAATGTACATGAAGACAACTAACAACTTCACACTTAATTCAAATGAACTAGAAAATGGGTGCAAATGTGTAATTATTCTGAACTCATGAAAGCATGTCTTTGAGGTGCATGTTTGGTAAATCCCATAAATTAAAAGGAAAATATAATGGGATCTGTTATCTAATATGGGACTCAATAGATAATTAAGAAATAATTTCTAATTTGAGCGTGGAATAGATGAGAATGCTAACATGAATTTGCCAAAAATAAAGACGAGATAGAATAGAAATGAGCATATTCATGAATTGGGATAAAGTGGTGGCAGTTGATGATAAATTGTATAAGAGCTACATGAGATGGTTTGCACACATTCAACAAGTATCACAGATGAACTAGTCAGATAACGAGATTGTAGCATTAATAGTAACCTGTGGGAAGATTGAAATAAGAGACATAGTTGCAAAGCTTACGAACCTTTGTAATTTACCTTGTAAGATGATATTTCATAGAACAGAGAGAGTGTAATTCCATGTACTTGACCCGTGAGAAATGTGGAATTAATCTTTCATAAGTTGAGGTGTTTGTAAAAACAATTGAAAAGGCAACAAGAGGAAATATCTATCTCCAATGACATTAATTTTACATAAATACTATTAACATTTTCAGGTTACTTATTCTTTTCCCACCTCTAATTATAGGTGGAAATAACTATTTACATTTTAGTCGGGTTACTTTATAGATATTGGCTTTAATGACAAAATTTGGTGCATCTGAATTTTCATTTCAAAACTATTGATAGAAGTTGAAGAGTTTCCGTTTTATTTGAGTTGATAGTGCAGAAATCCACTTTCGTGGTCGATCCACATTCTAATACGTTATTTACCCTATATTTTTTATATGAAATTGACTTTTGTGCTTCTGCCCACTTTTAGGGCACATTTCTTTTTGTTGAAGCTATGTGTTTTACTAGAAGCAAAGCATTAATCTTCTTACGAATCAAATTTTTTATTGTGCTGATAAATTAGGTCAAGAAATTATGTCCAAATGACCCAGATGCAGCCAAGAAATTAAAGGAATGTGAGAAAGCTGTGATGAAGCTAAAATTCGAAGAAGCCATCGCAGTGCCTCTATCTGAAAAGGTTTCAATAGCCGAATCTATTGATTATCACACCATAGGTATGCAACTTTCACTTATATATTTTTTTTCTAGTTTTTTGCATCTTTTGGAACAGTTCAACTATTACTTTCAATTCTTTTCTATTTTAGTGGAGACTTGGACCGACCACCAATTAGTAGATTACAGTAAGATTTCTTCGTGATTGTGGATTCTCACTGTATGTTGTGGTTCACTTTCTTGATAATTTGTTAAAATGATAGAATGACGTGATATAAATAGCTCCATCTACCTCTCATTCTGATCAATGTCTCAAGTGGGTTTTATTAGATACAATTTAACCCGTGGTTGGTGTTAAGTGTTACTGTTTCAATATTTTGTTTGTTGTCAGACTTGTTAAACTTCACATAGGAGGGCTTTTGTGTTCCTAATGCACACAAATGTGTTGCCTAAACTTATTGTTCCATGGTCTTGTAATTTTCTTTATGGTTATCTTTTTACCTGCCTTGGGATATACTGGTCATGTTGGCTGATAGTTGGCAAGCAAGAAAAAGGGACATTCTCTTTCAACTGATCTGTCAATCATGTAGATGGAAACAACGTGTTATTATAATTTGATGTAAATGCGTGGAGGATATAAATACAAATGCACATGGACACATATATGAAAGCATTTCTACATTTCTGCACCTGCTTGATGGGGTAAAATTTGTCCATCCTCTTAGGTGGAGACACATTTAATAAGAGTTGAAACTTTGGGATCTAAACGTGAATTTTTATTTATTTATTTATTTTTTTGTGTAGATTGTGATTTCATGGTTTTCTACGTTCTTGAATCCTTTGAGGTGGCTGTGACCTCAAGACCAATCAATTAATTCTCTGCTGTTTCTTGTACTTGATTTTAATGACCCACCCACCACCTGTCTTCAATTTCTACTTCTGCTTTTCTTGCATCATATTAGGAAATTTGATATGGCTGGCTGGCTGTGGTCGGTGGTTCGAAACATGGGATCATGTGGTCATGAGAATAGTGTTTACTAGATTTGGATTTCTCTGTGGTTTGATATAATATTGATAACACAAAATGAAGGACACTGGAGTCTGCTTGCCCCTGGCAGATTATGCTCACCCATTGCCATGTTACATAAAGACTGAAGGAAAAATATATGACGATGTCAACTTGTATTTTTTCCATCATAATAAATATATTAATTACACTTGTACTTAGTAGTATTATAATTGTCTTTTACCTATTTTATCATTATAGGGACGAGCCCAGGCTCATCTTTTGTTTCCCTGAAAGTTATTGCTGTACCAGCGGCAGTCGCACTAGTGGCTGTATTGGCGGTTTATGTGGGGACTAAAGCAGCCATAATAATGGCAGCAACAGCTATGGCAACAATATTGGTGGTTTGGGGGACATTTTGGAAGGGTCGCTGCAAAGACAATATCTTTACCAAGACTCGAACACTTGACTTAGGTTTGAGCTTCTAAGATTAAACTACATAATAGGGAAAGATTACAAATCAGTTATTTGGTGATTTCAATTTTTTGATCTTTTGAGTTGTTGATATCTGTTCTAAATGAGTGCTTAATCAAAAGACAAGGTTTTCTGCAAGTAGACTAAATATTATGTCTCCACTGCTGTTGCATCATGTGTAATTGCTTAAGTTAAGCACGCCACCTTGCCCTATTAGAAATGACTGGTTAATTTTTTTTTTCCCCCTCTCTGTAGAAGTGTTGTGTGTGACTTTTCTGGGCATACAGCCTGATAGAATAACACTTGATGAAACACATCCTTCTGGATTCACCTTGGTGTGGTTACTGGTTATTGCATCTTTTGTGAAATGTCGTGTGGAAACAGCTAAATAGTTTGTTCCTTATATAGCTATTGCCTCACATATGAGTTGAGTACTTGATAATTTATTCCTTTACTAGCCCCATATGGTCATCCAGACTTTTTATAGACTTGCAAGTTTGGGAATGAAGTTACCGTAAAGTGAATTGATTTCGAGAATGTAATTGGATAATTTAGACATTTATTTTAATTATGTTCTTTCTGCTCTCAATTTTTCTTCTCCTGTTCTTTCTGCATTAAGTTGGTCATGATAGTGGAAGTGGTGTAGGATGACCTTGGGGGCCCATCTCTTATAGACTTGGGATCAAAATCGGTATGGCAGAAAACTCAGAATTTCTGTTTTAGAGACTGCAACAAGGAGGAGAATTCAGATTTGAGGGGTCTAAGATGGATATAGAATTGTCTGAACACTTGGATAATCAGAAAAGATTAGAAATATTAGATTTGGGTGGTTTTGTGTCCTGTGGTAGTGCCTGGAGTAATTAGTTATGGTTTAAAGTGAAATTGGTTGGACTTGGGAATTCTTGGCGTTAGCAGTGTAAGCAAACTTTTATGAAGGATTGGGCACAACATTTAATGGCTGAAAATCAAAGAAAAATGAGAGGTAGAAAGAGAAACATGCTAAGGATTTGATTGTTGCCAGGCGCCAGCACTCTCAGTAAAGCCTTCAGCTCTTTGAAGTTCTAGTTAAATTCTTCATTCTATCATGATGAGAAGCCACACAATGGTTCATGGAGCTTAGATGTTTTGCTGTTGCTTGCGTGGATTGAAGAATTATAACTGCTTCTGACTGGAAATTACTTTTTAAAACATCTGAAAAAGCCAACACATAAAATCATTTTATATCATGGTGCTGTAAGACCAAGTTTTACCAAATATCTTAACTGATTCTACAAGGAACAATTCCTTTATTCAGTTTCCACTAAAGCTTCACAAGTTGAAACCTCTTGAGGATAAGTTCTTTAATGATCTTATCATTTTATTCTTCTATTGTAAATTTGAAACCTTTTTACTTAACAACTCTCTTGAAAAAATTGAAGTATATATGTTAAGTTGCTTGTATTTACGAAACAGTTGATGATGTTTATGTTCTGTTTCAATCCCAGATGTGGAACCACAATATGCTGGTGCAAGAATAGAAGGCGATGTTGTAACTTTGGACTTCGTGAAGAAAATGATGGATGACTTCAAGAATCAGAAGTGTGTACATAAACGGTATGTACTGACTGTAACTTTTGTAATTTGAATAGGACCCAAATCGTGTATTTGTTAAGTTAATGATTTTGATGTGTGTACTATGTGGCAATACAGTCCATACATAACATTTATTCTTTAACATGTCAAATAGAGCGAATATACAACTTGTGGTGTACACGTCTATGGGGATTTGGTGATGGGGCTGTTCAATTGGCACCTTGATTCGTTTCTTTTTCTTTGTTGTTAAATCTTTTGTTTATTCATAGTCTTTCTCTTGTTTATCTTCCATTATTTATTTGTTGGCTTAGAACTTAGTATCTCAACTGAAAATTAGTTTTTCAAAATGTAGATATGCCTACCAAATTGTGTTGCGAACAAGAGAAATGCTGCGAGCGTTGCCATCTCTTGTTGATATTAATGTTCCTAATGGGAAGCACTTCACTGTATGTGGTGATGTACATGGTCAGGTAATTACGATTCCTTAATTGGATAATTTACTGAAGAATCTCATCATCAGCATCACCTTTTAGTTTGATGTACATAGAGAACTTAAAGTCTATTTACGAAACAAATATATGTGTGTACGCTGACTCTGTTTCCGTGGTCTATGGAGGCGCACTACTTGTCAAAATATTACTCTATTATTTAACTTCAGCAGAATGGGTCTAAATGATGAGTCTTTTATCTGGTTTTGAGACATGAGAGTAGTATGGACTTGGTGCAACGTGATTGAAGTCCTAATCAAAGTAGACGAAACTTGGGTAGTTAGCTGCATAAAGTGATACATAGGCATGCATTGAGTTTATCTGTTTCATTTGATAAAAAGTAGTATTTCTGGTGCAATGGATATACGCTGTATCTGTTATAGTGGTAACTAACATGTTCGAATATAAGCACTTAACTTGGAGGTCTAGTTTATTAACATGTATGTACTTTGTTTGGCTACATCTACAGCATTTTCACTATTAGTTCATATCTTTTTGCTATTTCACTAATAACCAATTTTGTTTGTCCTTTTTGGTTCAACCTCACTGTCCAATATCAAGTTTTAGGTTGATAACATGCTTAAAGCTACTAGAGAACATGTTTTCTAACTTTTTGTTTTGTATTGTGTATTTTACTGTGCATCACCAATGCTTGTCTTTTTAACTCTTGTTTCATGGTTGCAGTTCTATGATTTATTAAATATATTTGAGCTCAATGGACTTCCATCAGAAGATAACCCGTACCTGTTCAATGGAGATTTTGTGGATAGGGGATCTTTTTCTGTAGAGGTCATACTCACGCTGTTTGCATTCAAGTGCATGTCTCCATCAGGTGACCACTTAGTTCTTGAGCCTTCGAATTTATATGTTTAATATTATTTTTCTTTTTTTGCACTATTACTTCTAATGGTTGCACTTGTGCAGTTAAATAACAAATAAAATGTTTGAATATGAGGAAAGATCCTTGTGTCGTATGTCTATTTATCTTTGTCAATGTTTGCATATTAATGAAATTATCCACCAATTGAATACAGACGTTAAAAAATTTCTAGTATTTTGTAATGTGGATATGTTAGATTAAATTTTTAGATTGCGTGCTTCGAATGTTATAGGTCATTCTAGAATAGGATGTCAGCTTGATGGTGTCACGTAAGGTTTGAATTACTAAAAAGGCAGAAAGTTCTGGATAGTACAAGGGCTTGTAATCTTGCTACTTTTAGTAGCGAATTGTTCACGCCTCTTGGAGTTCCTCTTGAATTGGAACTACATATAGGGGATTATATCTATTTACTATTTTCTTCTATATTTGCATTATACTGCAGCTTCAGTTAGCATAAAGCATTGCTTCTTATCAACATTTTTTTACTTTCAGCTATATACCTTTCTCGAGGGAACCATGAAAGCAAGAGTATGAACAAAATATATGGTTTCGAGGGTGAGGTCAGATCCAAATTAAGCGATGCATTCGTGGAACTTTTTGCGGAAGTATTTTGTTGTTTACCTTTGGCTCATGTGATAAACGAAAAAGTTTTTGTGGTTCACGGAGGCCTTTTCAGTGTAGATGGTGTCAAAGTCTCTGACATCAGAGAAATTGATCGGTTTTGTGAGCCTCCGGAGGAGGGTAAGCACCAAATGCAGTTTTTTATTTCCCGTCTTCACTTATCTATTGTGGTTTCTTTTGCTACATTATTCAAGTCATCCAATATAGTTTTAGCATACACGAAAATTTTCATACAACATAATCACTGTTTTGGGATTAGGTTCTGTTATGGTTGATTCTGCAATATGCTCGACCTTCTTTATGATGAGTTCTTCCGTGTTAGCTTGAAAAATCATATGTCAACTTCTCGGAGCAGTTACATGTTCAAAACGATGATACATCACCTCCAAATCTATGGCAGCAATTATTTATAGGTAGACTTAATTTATTCTTGTTTAATGTTAACCAGGGTTAATGTGCGAATTGCTGTGGAGTGATCCGCAACCTCAGCTAGGGCGGGGCCCAAGTAAGCGTGGTGTTGGTCTTTCATTTGGTGCCGACGTAACAAAAAGATTTTTGCAAGACAACAGCCTGGGTAATTTTTAGTGGCAGTTTTGAATCTTTATCATTGAGATTTTAATATGCACTACATCGACGATTCTCATGTTCTTATATTACAGATTTAGTCGTCCGATCACATGAAGTAAAGAATGATGGCTATGAGATTGAGCATGATGGTAAACTTATAACAGTTTTTTCTGCTCCAAACTACTGTGATCAGGTAACTTGATTATCTGTTTTCGTCTTACACGCCTAATCCTTAAATCTCTGCACATTGCGGTGTCAAATGCAATTTTCAGCATTTTCGAGGCTGAATTGGTGCTCAAGAATCGAGAAAGTTTTGAGTTTTGTTTTAACTATGATCCATTTCCCCTTGATCATCTGATACTTGATGCAGATGGGAAACAAGGGAGCATTCATTCAGTTTGAAGCCCCTGAGCTGAAACCAAATATCGTCTCATTTTCAGCTGTGGTTCGTAACTTCTTTAAACCCTGGTTCAGATATCGATTCAAAGTTGAATTTTTAGCTATTACATTTGACGCCAAATTTCTGTGATGAATTGCAGCCGCATCCTGATGTCAAGCCAATGGCGTATGCCAACAACTTCCTTCGGATGTTCTCATAATACAGTATATCTAACTTGACTCTAATAATTACATTTTATAATGCTATACTTGGTTTTTGCTACACATTGCTGGCAGAAAGCTGAAGGAGAATACATTTTCGTCAAAGAAGATGACATTTGTACGCTATTTTTTCGACTTTTTTTTTTTGTGTAGACTGGTAAATTTAGGTTAAGCTGTAAAAATTGGCACTAGTGAAAGTGTCATGTACGATGATTGTTGTCATCCTCATTTATTGTGAATACTTCAAATCACTGTATCAATAATCAATCTATTTTGTACTTGTTTTTGTAATTAATTTTTCATTTTCATTTTCTAATGTATGGGGATTATTTTATTACTAGTTTGGTTTGTGCATTTTTGGATGTTGAATTGAATATAATTAAACGGGATAATGGGAATGGAGAAATATGACAGTCGAGTTATATCCAATCTAGCATGCTAAATATGTATTATTTTTAACAATTGCTTCGTATAAAATAGTACACTTTGAGATGCTAATGACACTTGATCAGTGTCATAACTCGATTGGTGTGTTTGATCCACATTATTTTAGAAGATTGTATTCTGAAATAGTAGATTGATGGAGAATGTGTGGTTGAAAAATGATGAAAAGTTATTGATTTGATAGAAAATATTATTTTATTGAAGAATGTGTGGTTGAAAATAAATAGAAGAATGAGAATGAGAATTTTAATGTGTATCAAACGAGGCTAAAATTTTATTCACGAATGTATAAAGTGACTTGTGTTTGTTATATCGATTTAC